>VMKM01003643.1:0-31993 GCA_008360985.2 Macquaria ambigua | reverse complement strand
ATACCTGCAGTGTGTGTATATACACCTGCAGTGTGTGTGTGTGTATATACCTGCGGTGTGTATATACACCTGCAGTGTGTGTGTGTGTATATACCTGCGGTGTGCGTATATACCTGCAGCGTGCGTATATACCTGCAGCGTGCGTATATACCTGCAGTGTGTGTGTATATATACCTGCAGTGTGCGTGTGTATACCTGCAGTGTGTGTAGCTCCCACAGTGCTGTGTTTTGGGCGTTGCAGTGTTCAGGTTCATCCAGCTCTGGCAGGTAGAAGCCGCTGCCCTGAACCTCGTTATCCAACAGGAAGTCACACTTAGGGAAGGCCTAACACACACACACACACACACACACACACACACACACACACAATAAATAACATAGTATTTAGACAGGTACAGTTGATAGATGAACCAGGATATATATCAGTCCAGCCAATCAGACAGACCCTGAAGCCTGCAGAGTGAGTATCAGATTTTCATTGGCCGTCCTCCTAAAGACCAGGAAATTATTCTCACACACACACACACACACACTCACGTGCACAGCAGCTCTGCTGGCAGCGAGGATTCCCACGCTGGCGTTGGGCAGCACATGCAGACTGAGCGTGCTCAGTCGTTTGACGAATGCCATCGCCCTCTGCAGGGTCACCTGCTTCTTGCGGCGGGTCAGCATGGCATCCAGGCATCGCAGCACGATGATGATGTCATCATTGGGTGCCCCTGAGACAGACAGCAGCTTCAGAGTAAAACTGACAGCAGTCTGATTGTTAGCAGTCTGTAACTTGGATCACTTCCTGCTGCAGTTTGTAGTTTTTATTGGTGAAATTGTAATGTTTTTTACATTTATTTAAGTTTTTCTAAAAGAAAGGTGTGTGTTCCTGTGTGAGTTGTGTGTATTTGTATAAAGGTCCCTCAGTACAGGTGTTATAAATGAAGTATGATGCGTAAAGTAAAAACAGACAGATATATAGTATATATGAACATTGTGTGTATAAAAGAACATTAGAAATAAACTTAGCAGTGGTTGAAAAAGCATCCAATGAGGTGACAGGAAAGTGTGACAGCGTCTCTAACCTGCGTGGAGCCACAGCAGCATTCTGTAGAGCTGAGAGTAAAAGGTGAGCGGGTCGATGTTCAGAACGTCACCTGATACAAAAACATCAAGAAACTTTATTGACTCTGGTCAGTTTGACAGACTCAATACACATGCACGCTCGCTCACTCACTCACTCACTCACACACCTTGTCCTGACAGGATGGTGAAGACGGTCTGGATGCAGTGGAGACTCTCCCGATTGGTCAGATGCTGCAAAGTTCATATCAGTATCAATCAATCAATCAATCAATCAATCGATCGATCAGTTTGTGACACAGGAGTAACAGCGGCTTGTTAAGGGGGCGGGGTCGAGGTCAATACTCACTGCTGATTGGATGAGGTTCTGCAGCACGTTGAGCAGGTCGTCAAAGAACTCCAGGTTGATCAGGTGAGCAAAACTGACAGGAAGTGACATCACAGTCAGTACTACAGTACTACTGCAGTACTGTGTGTGTGTGTGTGTGTGTGTGTGTGTGTGTGTGAGAGAGTGTGTGTCATACTTGGCCAGTCCCTCCAGCACAGCAGGAAGCAGAACAGACTTCTGAGCTTTCTTCAAGATCCTGAAGTAGATGAGGAAGACGATGTTCAGAGTCTCAGTGTGCTGAGGAAGAGGAGGAGCAGCAGCAGGAGGAAGAGGAGGAGCAGCAGCAGGAGGAGGAGGAGAGAGAGAAGAAGAAGAAGAAACAGTTTAGTTTGTTGTAATGTTTCAGATTTAAATGTCGTCTCTGCTTTCGGCTCACCAGTTTGATCTTCTTCTCTTTGCTCTCCGAGGCTTCGGCCTCCAGCAGCTCTTTCTCCAACTTCTCCTCCGCCTTCTTCCACTGCGCGCGCACACACACACACACACACACACACACACAGATTAATTGCAGGTGTACAGGTGAGCTCCGGCAGTGTGTGGAGTGCGTCCACCTTAAACAGACCACAGGTGAAACTCATGGAGCTCCATCACATCACATGATGTTACAGTTCACTGAAACCAAGTCGAACCAGGAGCTGGATTAGTGTGATCCCTCTGTGGGGGGACGAGTTACCAAACTCCTCCTATCAGAGTACCGACTCTCTGTCTGCTCTGACCTGATGCTGCAGCCTCTTAACGTCTCCTTTACACGCTTCACTAAAACTTAATTTAGGTTCTGGATCTCGATGGTTCTGACCTTCCTCTGCATCCTGGACAGGTTCTTCTTCTTCTCTTTGTTGTTCATGAACTTCTTCTTTGGTGCGGTGTCCTCCATGTCCTTTTTCATCTCCACCTCCTTTATCCTCAGACTCAGCAGGGTCCTCAGCACCTGGGGAGGGGGGGGTCAGAGGTCAGAGGTCAGCTGACATCAGCGGTGTTTGGTTGGTGTTCAACATGTGGTTTGGGTGCGTTTGATTCGTTACCTCAGGCCTGATGTTGTAGTTGAGGCTCTTGACGAGGCCGGAGATGACACGCACGGCGGCCAACGAAGCCCCGCCCTCTTTGTCCTGCTGGAAGAGCTTCCTGAACGCATCACAACACATACCTGACACCTGCAACACACAGAGACACCTGAACGCATCACAACACATACAGACACCTGTAACACACACACAGACACCTGAACGCATCACACCACACCTGCCACCTGTGACAGGCACCGTGTCTCACCTTCCTGGCGAGGTCGTTCATCAGGGGGGCGAGGACGACGATGATGTTGTTGTGGAAGTTGAAGTGAGGAAGAGCGAGCAGCAACTCACACAGACAACGAATGGCAACCTCCGCCAGGCCCAGGTACGACTGGAAACCCACGGCCTGACTGCGCTTCTTTTTCTTCTGCTTCCAGTCTGCAGGTGGAGGTAAACACACTGACGTGGTACCTGTCCTGTCTTCACATGTTGTGTGTAGTTGTGTGTTGCTGTGGTTGTGTACCTTTGATGGTCTGCTCCAGGTCCTCCAGGTAGAACTTGTACTGACTCACCAAACCTTCTTCAAACTCTCTGAGCTGCTGCGTCTCCTTCTTCACCTGCACCACGAACCAACATGACAATTAGCTGTTTTCAGTGAGCAACTCGTCTGAAGGCTGAACAGTGTTTCCCTTCCGCACGGGGGGGCCATTACAACCAAGTCAAGACCAGCAAGTCCCAAATCAAGACCCAAATCAAGTCCTAAGACAAGTTCCAGGTACAGCAATAAATGAATTAATAAATGTAAAAAATGTCTTATGAATCAGGTCATTTTCTTCTGTATCTTTTAGACTTTATAGAACATGAATCTTCCCCTCTGTCTGATCCAACTACTTCTCTGTATTTATATATATTCTAACAGATTTTTCTGTTTATCTCATTTATTGGCGCTGCAGCGTGAACGAGGAAAAAGTCACCAACAACAACCAGGTGAAGCCTGAACACACACACACACACACGCGCTGGTTACCTTGGCTGCCTTCTCTGCGGGGGTCAGAGGTCGTATCCTGTAGGTGGGGGTGATGTCTTTAAAGATCTCCATCAGAGAAACCATCACCAGCTTCCTGACCGTCACCGCCACACAGGGGTCCGACTCCATCAGCATGCCTCGCAGCTCCTTCACTTGCTTCATCTGATCGCGCACGCGCGCGCGCGCACACACACACACACACACACGTTAAACAACAGGGAAAGTGTCAGACTGCTCCTTTAAATAAAGTTTTGTTTGGTTTGGTCCAGCCTCACGTTTCTGTAGGGGTCTGCCATGATGGCTGATCCCAGGCCGGCGATGCACAGTTTCTTCTGGTTTATCTTGTGAACTCTGAGCTGCTCTCTCTGCTCTGCTGTCAGCGCTGCACAGCTCTCTGGCTCCCCCTCTGCACAGGAGGACACATGGCAGGGTCACTGTCTCTTTATTAACAAACCGTCTTCCACCAGACTCCAGGTTCGTTCGTACTTTCTCTGCATTTA
The DNA here is from genome assembly GCA_008360985.2 of Macquaria ambigua. Taxonomy (NCBI): domain Eukaryota; kingdom Metazoa; phylum Chordata; class Actinopteri; order Centrarchiformes; family Percichthyidae; genus Macquaria; species Macquaria ambigua. The sequence goes on along the minus strand of VMKM01003643.1, from coordinate 28,003 downwards.
TGTTGTCTTTGTTTAGCAGCTTTTAACCTCCCCCCCCCCTTTATTCAATCTATAAAGTAGGTTTCGGGGTCAAAGGTCATTCATACCGTTTTCAAACTCCTCCAGCTCGTCAGCCGCATCCTCTTCCTCGTCTTCCTCCTCCGGCTGCTTTTTGACGACTACAAACAAACAACAGAAGTGAATCTAGTGACGCAGATAACCGATCAGATCAATCAGCGGATCAATAGTGCGGGTTGTACCTCTCTCTACGCTCTGTGGGATGACTCCGGTCTTGTCTTTGATTGGCAGCAGGTGGATGACCTCCTTCTCCTCCGTCCTTGCCATCTTCCTGGGAACCTTCTCGTAACCCCGGACCACCTCTGAGCTGCGTTTCTTACCGCCGTGCACCGGCCCGCTGGGATGCCCCGCCGCCCGAAACAAACACACCTCAGTCACTCTGTCTGTGCGTGTGTGTGTGTGTATCTGAACTTTTCCTGTTTTGCTCCACAACATGTCAGGTGTGTTTGTGTTGGCGTTACCATGACGACAGGTCTCTGGTGATGAAGGACGCTTGTCGAGCCATCGCGGTCATCTGCTGCAGATCTTCATCCTCCATCATGTCCGTTGGCAGACTCTCCAGAAACTCCTCATCTTCCTCTTCCTCTGTCAGAGACATCCAACCATCAGCTGAGCAGTGCATTATGGGAGACGCAGTCCACCTCATTCAACTCAACTGAAAAATCTGATGATAAGTTTTTATTTGTTCGAACCTTCATCATCATGAAATGTGACACATGACTTTGCTGCGAGGTCATTAATTATGTTCATTAACACGTTCAGTTAAAGTTCCCGGACTTTAAGAGAAAAAAGTCGAGGACTCATTTTAGGATGGACACTAGTCCTGCAACGTTAGTTTCTAAGAATTATATTTGAAGTATTGGTCACGTGTTGCTCCGTCAGCTAACAATCATTTTCATGACGGAATAATCGGCACGTTATTCTTCATATTAAATTAGTCAGAAAACAGTGAAACTGGACGTAATATTTCCCCACAGTGACATTCAGTTTACTGAGATCATTTAAAACAGAAACGATCAATCGTTCATCAAAACAGTTCATTAGTGTTGTGCTCAGCAACTAATCAATTAATGCACTAATCAATGCAGCTCTTTGTCTCCTTGTGGATGTATAAGAACCTCACCGGGTCTCTTCCTGTACGTCTCCAGAGGGCGGGGCGTCCTGATGGCGGCGTCCTTCACCGCCTGTCTCAGCTTCTTCTGCTCTTTCCGCTGCTTCTTGGCGACATTCTGCTGCTTCAGCTGACGGTTCTTCAGTTTGTTCTCCAGCTTCACGCCGCTCGTCTTCAACAGGCGGCGGAACGTTGGCCGGCGCTTCTTCGACCGAGGCTGCAGGGAGGAAGGAAGGGAGGGAGGGAGGAAGAGAGGGAGGAAGGGAGGAAGAGAGGGAGGGAGGAAGAGAGGGAGGAAGAGAGGGAGGAAGGGAGGAAGAGAGGGAGGGAGGAAGAGAGGGAGGGACGTATAAGTATAAGTATATTATAGTATATAGTATAGTATATTTTATCCCTAATAATAAACTCCCAGCAAGCAAACTGTTAATTTTGTTTTTTTACAGAATTATATAAAATATATTTTTGTGCTACCAATAAATTCCAAAATAAAAGAAGATAAAACCACCTAAATCTTTAAAAATATTATCCACAAGGTATAAATCACATTTTTGTGTATCTTTTATTCATAACTTTTATATACGTTTCTAATTTGTGTAATTTTGTGTCTTTAAAATCTCCACAATGGTTTTCAGTTTGTCAAAGAGTCATTACATCATACAGCAAATCCTCACTGAAGAGTTTTTGGTGTTTTTCTGGAAACGTGTGATTACAGTGCTCATTGATTAACTATCAGTTGTCTCAGCACTTGTATGAATACTAAGAAAAACACTAAAACTACAGAGTTTCACAGTGCTGAGTGCATCAGGAGTGACTGTATGGCAGCCGCTAGGAGACGCAGATGATTAATTTCATTTAACTGTGCGTACATTCATAATATTATTGATATTACCGATGCCAATTTTATCAAAAGACGCGGGCAAATTCAGTAAATGTTAAACATCGTGTTCAACACATGGGTATCTTTCTCCGTCAACACGGAAACTTTAAATTCGCAGATTTCTCTATGGAGTCTGGCGTAGGACTGTTGAAAACTAACAGGAGATGCTCGTGATGAGGGGCAGTTTTATTAAACCCAATAAGCAGTTTCATCAGTGAGAACATTAAGCTCTGAGAGAACAGATTCCGGTCTGTAAAATGTTCATTTAACAGTGGTAATTTCTCTTTCTTTCAGAGTGCTCCGGTGTGAACTTATCTGAGCACTTATAAAGTAAACAAGGACACTTTAAATTCACACATTTATCTATGGAGTCTGGTGCAGGACTGTAAAGAAATAACATGCGCTGCTCGTGTTCAGGAGCAGTTTTATTAAACCCAATAAGCAGTTTTCAGAACATGAAGCTCCGGGAGAACACATTATCTGAACAGTGATAATGTCCCGGTGTGAACTCACCGGGCCCATGGCGGCAGAAACTCTCCGTCTCACTCCGCAGGTTCAACCCGAACTTTTATCAGCCCTCCTCGGTGTGTGTGTATTTAAGCGTGTCGGTGTGTTTTGGTGGAAAAGCTGCAGCTTGTTTCCACACGCGTGGTGATCAAAGAACCGGGTTCAGATCGATAACCCGGAAACACTGAACCAAAGTCCTCCTGCAGAACAGCGACACCAGCGGCGGGAGGTCAAACTACACAAATCAATCTGAACAACAGGAAGTGACTGGACTGGTTTTATTTTTATTATCAAGTTAATTTCATTAATATTGTACAAGAAAAGAAACATAAAGAGAAGACGAATTAAAATACAGTCTGTTGGTCCACATGTAAAAGAACAAAAACTAAAATTAAAATAGACAGCTTTATTTTACAGGTCCGTCATTTGCTAATAATTTCTTAGTAAGTTTTCTAAAAAGACCTCTGTAATGTGGCATACATTTTATACAGTGTTCTGAGTTATTTGTGCTGAGTTTATGAGTGTTATTGGAAACTTTAGCTTCTGTATGTGAAACTGTCATTTTTCATGTTTAGCTGCTGTAGTCACTAAAAGGTTCATCTAGATATGAACTGGAATTAATTCAATGAGGAAAGTGTTTCAGAATCTTTCCTGTGAATTTACAGATTTGTACAGAAATGATAATTAAGTTTGGGGCCTGTAAAGTAAAGAATGAATGAGTCTGCAGCTGAGAGTCGACACATAAATACACATCAAAATAATTTTTTTAATTTAAAAAAAGAACATTTTGATGATAATTAAATATTATTTTACATTTATATGTATTGGTTGTGTCTTATTTTGTCCGTCTTGTTTCCCAGAGCTTTAACTCGTCCTCTAATGTTTTATTACAGAAACTCAGACAGAAAAATACAAAATAAATAAAAACTGAAGTCAGTTTCTGATTTTGTCCTTTTATGTCTTGAGTAGTTTAACCCTGTGAAGGCCAGAATATGAAGCAGAGCTCAGAAGCTTCACTAACACATTTTTAAATGAAACAAATAAAAACAGACTCTGGATCAGCTGCTGCTCCTCTCTGATTCTCTGCAGGAAGACAAAACCTGAGACAGAAAAACAAAAATGCTCATTATTATCTTTATTTTTTCCAACAGTGATCACTCTGTCTGTCAGGTGACTCACCTGACTCCACTTCCTGTTCCCACTCAGCATGGGCATGGCCGAGATGCAGGAGAACAGCCTATCAGGGAGCAGATCTTCATCAGGGAGGCGGGACAAGAACTGAGCTGCAAGAGGACAAAACAGAACAGAATAATTATTCATACTGGGAGAGTATGATCAAGTCTCAGTCACCTGAAACGAGTCAGAGTCGAGTCTGAAGTTACTCGACACAAGTCCAAATAAAAACTCAAGCTACTCGAGACTGGTATAAGTCGAGTTTCAAGTCATTCCAAGTCCACACTGAGTCAAGTCACCTACGAAAAGTACAGATTTTGTCTCAAGTCACCCCAAAACAAGTTCAAGTCATGTCTCAGTTACTTCAGTTAAGTCCAAATCAAAAACAAATTGCTCCAGACGAGTCCAAGTCGAGTCTTAAGTCTCTCAGGATGAGTCCAAGTTATTTCTCACACCACTTGAGGTGAGTTCAAGTCGAGTCTCAAATTACTTGACACGAGTCCAAATTCAAAACTCAAGTCACTCAAGAAAAGTCCAAGTCCAGTTTCAAGTCACCTTTTACTAGTCCAAGTCAAGTCTAATGTCACTCAAGACAAGAGGAAGTGAAGCCTCACATCTCTCGATACGAGTCCAGGTTGCAGATCACACAAGACGGGTCCAAGTCACTTGAGACGAGTCCAAGTCAAGTAACAAGTCTTTTTAAGGCAAGCCAGTTGCAGGTGTTTCATGATTGGTCACTGTGTGAGTGAGGTCACTAAGGTAACAGGTTTGGTGATCACTCACCGATGCTGATGAGGTCCATGTGCAGCAGGACATCCTGGTAGAGTCTCAGGATCCCCAGAGCAGTCCTGAACAGGAACTCCTCCCCGTCCCGAAAGAAAATGTCCCAAACTCTGCACACCACGTCCAGAGGGAGGGGCTTCGTGTAGAGAGACAGGATCCTGCAGGGGGGGTGGGGTTAGTAGGAGTGAACTTCCTGTGGTGTTCATTTGCATCTTTGCAACTTCCTGACTTCCTTTGTTCAGTCCGAAAGTATGTTAAAGCTAAACATTTAGGAAATCCTGGTTACTCAGGATCACATGTTTCAGATGGATATTAGTTTCATCTCTGTGTGTCCAGAACAGAGAGGTCCAAGACATGTTTAGCCTAGCTTACCACAAATACTGGAAGCAGGGGGAAACTGCTAGCCTAGCTCCTTCAAAAGAGAACTTCAAGTATAAACTAATGAATAACTTTGTAAAGTTTAAAGGTGTTTATCTCTGAAAACCTCTTAAACTTTGCAGAAAACAGCAGCAGTTTCCCCCTGCTTCCAGTCCTTGTGCTTAGCTAGGTTAGCAGTTTCCCCCTGGGCTCTACTGGACTCTGTTGGACTTTATTTATGGTCTGATGTAGTCTAGAGACTCACCAGTCCATGAGGTAGAGGTCAGGAGTGAGGCCTGAAGACTGGAAGTGAAGGAAGAGATGAGGAAGAGTCTCCTTGAAAAACACCTGGAAGGCCCCGAAATACCTGAGCATCTACAGACAGACAGGCAGACAGACAGAGGGTTTTTATTTTTGCTGTGTGCAAAGTGAGGACATTGCTGCGTTGTGAGGACATTTTGGCCGGTCCTCACTGTCAATGAGGGTCCTCACAAGTATATAAGTGTGTGTGTGTGTGTGTGTGTGTGTGTGTGTGTGTGTACCAGCTGGTGGTCCACTCTGTAAAAAGCCAGCTGACAGGGTCTGTTGATCAGGTTGGAGAAGCTGATGAAGGCTTCGACATCATCCATGTTCAGGATCAACATGGCTGCCATGGAGGACATACCCTGCACCTGGGCGAGAGACATCCAGAGAGAGTGAGACATCCAGAGAGAGAGACATCCAGAGAGAGAGACATCCAGAGAGAGTGAGACATCCAGAGAGAGAGACATCCAGAGAGAGAGACATCCAGAGAGAGTGAGACATCCAGAGAGAGTGAGACATCCAGAGAGAGTGAGACATCCAGAGAGAGAGACATCCAGAGAGAGTGAAACATCCAGAGAGAGTGAGACAGCTGAAGACCCTGAACCTGTCCGAGAGACATCCAGAGAGAGTGAGACATCCAGAGAGAGTGAGACATCCAGAGAGAGTGAGACATCCAGAGAGAGAGACATCCAGAGAGAGTGACACATCCAGAGAGAGTCCAAGTCAACTCTCAAGTTGCTCAAGATGACTCGAATTCATGTTTCTAGTCCCTAAAGACAAGAACAGGTCAAGTCCCAGGTCACTGAGAAAACTCCAAGTAATTCAAGGCAACTAGTAAGTCATGTCTCAAGTCCAATTAAGTCTCAACTCAAGTCGCTCAAGATAAGCCCAAGTCGAGTCTTAAATTACTCAAGGCCAGTCCAATCAAATCTGTACTTGCTAAAGATCAGTTCAAGTCAATGAAGACGAGTCCAAGTTACCAGAGACAAGTCCAAGTTGAATCTCAAGTCACAAATACGGGTCCAAGTCTCAAGTTACTTGAAATGAGTACAAGTCAATTCTCAAGTCCATGTCGAGTCTCAAGTCACTAAAATCCATGTCTAAACAAGTTCTGGTCAAGTCAGTCTAGACGAGTCCAAGTAGTGTGTGTGTGTGTGTGTGAGACTCACATATCCCACATCAGGTCTGTAGCAGGTGTAAGCTCCCAGAATGCTTTGCAGCAGGTCGTGGTAAGGACCACCCTTCAAAATAAAAGTTTGAATTCACTTCCTGTCTCTCCATTTTAACTTCTTTATTATGCAGGTTGTGATTTTTCTATTTGACTATTTGACTATTGTCCTGAGCTCTACTGTCCCACCTTCTGGAAGACACAGAGCGAGGGGAAAGTTCTGGAGACGTCCCGTGTGATGAGCTCCAGACTGTCAGCCAGCGACGCTCCGTCTGCAGGTAAACATCTCCAGGTGAGTCACCAGATTCAATCTGTCAGAACTTTGAGATTCAGTTTAAAAGGTTTGTTCTTACCATCAGTCTCTGTCTCACTGAGGTTCCTCCACTTCTCCTTCGCTCTGGAGAGGAAGATCTCATACAGCTCTGAGGAAGAGGAGGAGGACGAAGGTTAGGAGGAAGACGAGCAAAGGGAGGAGGAAAAAGTTTTCTGAAAACATCACTTTGTTTCTCAATGATACAAATCTGATTAGAGAATTAGATCAATAAAAACAGAGAACATGTCCTCCATGCCTGCAGTGATGTTGAGCTCGTTGCCGATGGCGAGGCTCCAGACTCGTCCTCGGACACTGGGCGGTAAACCCCCCCACCACAGGTCCCGAGCACGACGACTCGACTGCCTGAAATACCACAGACACACTCTGACATCATCACTGACACACACTGACATCATAGCATTAACACTCTGACATCATCACTGAGTAACACAGTGAGTGGTCATACATGGTGTCCCAGTGTGGCAGGATGTGCTGGTTCCAGACCAGCGAGGCGTTGGAGATCACCTCCTCCTGTCTGAACCTCTCCTTCATCTGCTGCTGCCTCCTCTGAGCCTCCTTCAGCTCTGACAGACAAACAAGAGGCGTCATGGAGGGTTTACTGTGCGTGTTGATATACACTCTGTTAAACTCCACCCGTATGGGAGGTGCAGCGGGTTAAAACAAACTGACCTCTCCTCTTGGCTCCAGCTACAATCTGCTCATACTGCTGTCTGTGTCTCTGGGTCTCCTCTGCTGACTTGGCTGGAAGGTTCCTGCACACAAACTAACTGTTAGGACACAAAATGGCCGCCCGAGACTCTCAGCAGACAGACAGGAAGTGATTGAACAGACAGAAAGAGAAACAGGAATTATCCGTACGGCGGTCGGTCCTCCAGGATCAGCGCTGTGGTTGACAGCGGCTCAAACTCCACCTTCCTCCTGCTCTGCTGCCCCGCGGCATGATGGGTGGGAGAGCTGCGTGCTGCAACCTGCCGCGCCTCAAACTCCTGCAATGACATCACAGGACAGGCCTCAGTCGCCATGACAACAACTGACAACAAGAGACAGACAGACAGACACAGGGGACATATGGAGGACAGACAGAATGATTGTTGGTCCAAACATTCAGACCCTCGAATGGGTCACACAACTGGACGTAGACCTGAACATAAAACCAGAACCTGAACTCCTTTTTAGGTGTTTAGGTGTTTTCTGGAGTTCTGCCTCCAGTTAGAGGTCTTCACTGGTCCAGATACAGACCTCCTACCTGAACCTGACAAATTCAGAGGGACCCGGGGACAGTCAGACCAGACTCAGACTCAGACTCTGGCTTAGATCCAACTAACAGTCAGACTTCAGATAGACGTCTAAATTCACCTGTTGCACAAATCTGTTTAGTTCTGGACTTTCTTAAGTTAAATTAATACAAAATAAAAAACATGGCTGACCGAGCAACCACGGTAAACCATGAAAAAAAACCCTGAAAAAATTAACAGTTGCAGGAAATTTTAGTGAAGAATGTATCAATAAAGAAAAACTTCCAGTGTTATAAAATCTGTAGCAGAGCTGAGCTGTGGGCTCTTAATGTGGCGGGGCTCAGTACTTATGTCCAACAGGTTCCTGCGTTTCCCTTCATCACTCGTACTGATGAAGATCATGTGCAGAGACTGAACGCAAAACATGTTTTAGAGGCAGAACAGCTGCAAACAAAGACAACAGAAAGACGTGAATTCACTCTGAGCTGCCGAGGGTTAACTCCAGATAATGAAAGTGGAGGACAATAAGAGAAACAACATGATGAGTGATGAAGACTGCAGGTTCAGGTCTACAGACAGATAGATGAATGATGATGATGAAGACGAACAGTAAAGAGTCCGTACCCCAGAGTCCTGGAGGTCTGGAGAGGACAGAGAGTTCAAACTGATCTCAGCGCTCTGCTGGAGGAAACAAGGCAGCGTTATCTCACTGATCAAAGAGGTCTCATGTAACTCTGATCCACATCAGATTCAAGAATCCAAATCAAGACTCTTGATCGCTCAGGTCTCACAACTAAAGCAGACTGAGCCTTTGAGGTCATGATCTCTCATGGATTCAGATCTGTGGAAACCTTTAAAAAACAGCTTGAGACCCACTCGTTCAGACCTTCAGCTCCTGTTCGACCAGGAAGTTACAGGAACTATGAAACCAGGAGAACTAATCCCTGAGAACTAAACTAGGAACTACAAGGCTTCTGAACATTCCTGTTTGTGTTTCTGAATCTGAAGAACCGTGTCGATCAGACTGATTTAAAACTGACGCAGTTCGGAAACAACACGACTCTGATGTTGGACCTCATGAATGAATGAAAGGAGACTGAACTCCTCAGTGACGATCTGCAGAGTGTTTGATGGTCAACTATTTCTGCTTTAGAACTTAAGTTTAGTTTTTCTTCTTCACTTTGTCCTCTTTGCTGCCGCTCCCTCTCTCACAGTCACTAACTCAAACTTTATTACATTTTAAACATTAATAAACAAGAAATCTCCAACCTTCGTCCTGATATTGATCCTGAGTCTTTTCTTGTTATGAAGGAAGCGGAACACAAGTTGAACCAGCCGTGGTGTCTGTGTTTGACCAATCAGCAAGGGTCAGCCCTACAAAGTCCCTGAACCTTTGGAAAGTGCTACCCACCCAGCAGGGACCTGGATCAGGAACTACAGGAACTAAATTAAGGCCCTGGTTCCTCCGCTCCAAACTCAGGTTCAGTTCCTGAGTTCCTAAAAAGGTTCTTGGTCCCCTGGAAAGTTCCTATGGTGGAAATGTCCCATTTGTTTCATTTTATTTATTATTTTTATATTGTGTCTATATTTATTGTCCAGTTTTTATCTTTTATTGTGAAGCACTTTGTGATGTCTGATGTACGTGCTTTAGGTGCAACATAAATAAACTGACTTTACATACACAGGAAGCTCAGTCGGTACCTGCTGGATGATCCGAGCCTCTTTGGAGGGACTCTGTTTGGGAGGAACTTTACCAAACAGCCTCCAACCAGCAACACTGTGACTGACGGACCGCTGCTTCCTGCTGCATGCACACACGCACACACACACACACACACAATTAATTTAAATTAATTTGAAACAAATTACATGTTATTTTAATTTGTTTGAACTCAACTCTTTGAGAAAGTGACCTGATGTCCTCTCTGTGATTCTTAACTCGACCACCAGGTGGCTCCAAAGTTAACAATCTCACATTTTGGCAGCATGCTAATAATTATTATGTCATGTGATTCTGTACAATAAAAACAAACACTGACTGATATTTCTTTTTCTCTTAGTAGTCATTATCAGTACCGGCTTAGTATTGATTTAGTATTGATCAGCCTCATATCTGATTTACCTGTTGAAGTACTCGACGATCCCCGGCCTCCTGGACTGCAGCTCAGACTCTGAACCCCCGTCGTCCTGCACCAGCTGACCCGGAGCGCTCTGCCTGCGACTGCACTCAAACGTGTTCCTGGAGCGAGCAGCGGCGGCGGGACTCAGCTCGCCCGGCGGTGGTAGCGGCAGATCCATGATGAAGGTGTCATCATCGGAATCAACCTCTGGTAGGTCAGAGGTCACATCCGCCTCCTGTGTCTGAGAATCAGAGTCTGAGGGGGGGGTCACAGGGTTTATATCTACCTGAGAGGCCTTCGAAGAGGTGGGCTCGTCCAGGTGGTGGTCGGTGCCTCTGGTAGCCCCGCCCCCACAGCGACCATGACCATCCAGTCCATGACAGCGGTTAATCTTTGACCCCTCGGTGCAGAACGCCACGCTGTCTGAGCACACTGACGAACACTTCATTTCCACATATAGACTGATCCTGTCTGTTTGGGTGACATCATCTCCCAGACTAAGCCCCGCCCCCTGACCGTCACCTGCCTCCCTGATGTCAGAGCAGCGTCTGATTGGTCCTCGCAGGCCGTAATCTGTCCCGGAGCAGAACGTACAGGTGGCGAGATCCACACACTGCACCGGAGTGCCGGACGCCACCTCCTCGCGGCCTCCTGAACATGTGACCTGCTGATGACCCTGGGCGATGACATCAGCAGAGGAGGAGGGGTGATGATGATGATGATGACACGGAAAGGACTCGTTTACAGTCACCGGTGAAGAGGACGCATCAACGCTTCTTTCCATTTCACTCCAAAGACCACAACAGCGTGAAGAACACAGAATAATAACAAACGCACATATTTCAAGTTTTACTTTGAAGGTCTAGCTGTCATTAACTTATTGTTCAGGTGATCTTTCATGGAAAGACGATTAGTTCATTATTCGTCTGTTAATATAGTTTAAAATCATCATATAAAACATAAAATGGCAGCAGGGAAAAGTAGACGAATAATGACCTAATCTGCTTTCCATATTTTTGAAGGGAAATCACTGGTTTCCGCTTATTTTGTCATTAACTTCCAGTGCAGGTGATATTTTATGTTGAAGGTAATCCCATGGTTTCCGGTCTTGTTATACTGCAGGTTGTATTTTGAAGGTACACCCCGCTGGTTTCCGGTCGTGTTGTCGGTAACTTATCGGTAACTCACCTCTCTGGATCTTCTATCAGCGCTGCTCGGCAGAAACAAACCCGGCTGCGGCGCCTCCTCCTCGGTGAAAGGACAGCGGAGTCCTCCGGAGCATCATACCGGGACACACAGGCCTCAGGCCGGCAGAGTGACGGTCGGTCCGGCCGCTCTCTGGTCTGTTGTTGCTGCTCTCATCCTCGGCGGTAACAGGTGAGCTCGAGCCGGAGAGGCGCCATGTTGAGAGGTCCGGTGACGTAGGGGTTACATGCACATGACGTCAGATGGATAAGAAGACGAAATGCAAATAAATCAACTAATTATTATTTACTATTGAACCCTCAAATACTGAATTATTGGTTCAATTTTCAAGTTAATTTAACTTTTTATTTAATTTAATCTTTTATTTAACTATGTTTTATTAATAAGCAAAAATCCTCAAAACTTAACTGAAATGTGATTTATTTTTAATAGAGCTCAAAATTCAAATAGAAAACTAAAAGATTATTTTTTGCTTTGATGGTTGTTTTATATAAACCCTGTATTTTTGTATTCGTTCAATAAAATGTATCAAATATTGGATAAAAATGTAAAATAACTTATTGTGTATTCTGTAAAATGAACTATTCCTTGAAACAACACATTTATGATGTCATTATGTCAGACAGGTTTTGATTGTCAGATCTGATTTGTAATCCAGACATAGTGAATATTGACCATCAGAAAAGTCATGTGACACCAGATGTGCTCCTCCTACAGATGTTTGTAGTTTTTATTATTTCCCAAACAAATGAAAAATATCATCTATAAAATTATAAAAAGCAACAATGTGCATATGTACACATGTACAGATCATTTCAGCAACATAATTAACATAACTTAAATGCATGGTTTCAGAATACAGTATTTCAGTGGACAGGGCTTAAATCAGGGTCCTTTCACTCAGTGAGAAAAAACACTGTTCCACCGCAGCCTCGGACTGAGTTCAGGATCAGTCAGGAAACTGTACCTTTAAGGAGGAACAATACCTGAACCAGAGGCTCCGCCCACTTTAACACTTCTTAGCTCTGATTGGTTATACAGGTCCACTTCCTGTCTAACACCCAACACAACCCGTTTTAACAATTCAAATAAAGTAAATTCTATCATGAAGAAATCATTCATTAATAACATTCAAGTGTTTGTTCCAAACTCCATTGAAGAAACTGTACATTTTATTCCATTTGTCAGATCAACAGGATTCCCGCCTGTGTGCTCACGTTCATGCGTAGCCGCACTTGTGCAGCTTCAGGTTGCGTTGGTCCGAGTATCTCTTCCCACACTTGTCACAGATGAACTGCTTGCCGCCGGCGTGGACGTGCCTCTTGTGCGTCCTCAGGTGGCTGCCCTGGCTGAAGGTCTTGCCGCAGATGTCGCAGGTGTACGGCTTCTCTCCGGTGTGGACGCGCAGGTGCAGCTTCAGGCTGTTGGCGTTGTTGAACGTCTTGTCGCAGGAGCTGCAGGCGAACGGCCGCTCTTTAGAGTGCGTGCGGCCGTGTGAGATCAGGCTGCTCTGCTGGCTGAACGTCTTGCCGCACTCCTGGCAGCTGAACGGACGCTCGCCAGTGTGGATCCTCCGGTGGATCTTCAAGTTCACCGACTGGCGGAAGCTCTTCCCGCAGAGGTCGCAGCTGAACGGACGCACGCCGCTGTGGATCCTCTGGTGGTTCCTGAGGTTGACGGCGTGGCGGAAGGTTTTTGGGCACTGCTCGCACTTTAAGGGTTTCTGTCCGGAGTGGATGAGCTCGTGTGTTTTCAGCGTGACGGCGCGGGTGAAGCCTTTCCCGCAAATGCCGCAGACAAAGATCTTCTTGCCGGTGTGGGTGTGCTCGTGGCGGTGCAGGTTCTGCAGCACGTTGAAGCGGCGGCCGCACACCTGGCAGCCGTACGGCTTCTCTCCGGTGTGGACGACGGAGTGCGTCTTGAGCTGCGTCTGCTTGGAGAAACACTTGCCGCACTGCGGACACTCGTACGGCCGCTCGCCGGTGTGCGTTCGCATGTGGCTCTTCAGACTCTGCCTCTGACGGAAAGCTCGGCCGCAGACGCTGCAGGCGAATGGCTTCTCGCCCGTGTGGATGCGGTAATGAGACTTCAGGTTGCTCTGAGACGTGAAGGATTTACCGCACGCCGTGCACATGAAGTATTTCCACGTGACGCTCTGCAGAACAAACTCCGGCATGCTGGAAACTTTCTGCTGCTGCTGGAGGTCAGAGGTCACCGGCTGAACAGCTTCAATACGAGCTCCTGGAAGAAAAACATGAAATCAGTTGAAACTAAAACTTTTTTTTTATATTTCTATTTTTTGTCTGCGTGTTTTTATGAAATCATTTGATTGTCAGAAAATAAAAAGACTTTTATTTTGTCCTGTTTGTTATTTGGTTTTGAATGATTTCCTGTAGTTGGTCCATTTAAAAGATATTGAACATGATTTGTGGGCCATGTTTTTGTTGTCAGGCTGTTCAGCTTCTGTTAGTGAAACACTTCCTGTCAATGCGTCAAAATAAAAGCCTGGAGGCTTTTAATGTGAAATACATGGAGGAAGTGGTGAATTAACAGCAAACAGAGGCTGTGATCTGATCAGGGTGAAATATTGATCTTGGGACAGGTATTGATCAGGTACTCACTCTCTGCGATGGCTCCCAGGTCGATGTTGCCGTGTTCGTCTTTAACCGTCACCGCCAGGACAAATGGGTTTTCGTTTCCCTCCTCCTCTGGTTTGGTCTGCATCGACACAACGTACAGACATCACAGTCAGGTCAGTGAACGCATCACTGATGAACGGGTCAGTCAGCAGGTGAGGAGGGTCTTACCTGAGTGGATCTGTGGGTGTCGGAGCTCTCAAGTCGGACTCCGTACGAGTGTTCGACCTCTGTGATGGACAAATCACATCTTAGTATGACATCATCACGTGGTAGCTTTCCTGATTGGTGTGTTTGATTGGCGGGGGGCGGGGCCTGCGTACGTACCGATGCGTGCTTTGTTGAGGACGTTGAGGATGCTGGTCTGCGGTCTCTTGCTGCTCCTCCCAGACTCCAGGTCCACCAGCAGTTTGGCTTCATCCACGATGTTCAGGATCTTCCCCAGAGCCTCGTTCCCCAGAGTCTCCATGACAGAGGCGAACCGCACCTGGCAAAGGTCAAAGGTCAAACAGACAGACGCCAACATCAGACACTGCTGACAACATGAGGAGGCGTTCAGACATAAACTCTTTTAAGATCTCAACAGAACCAGAACCAGAGTTCTTGTGTTTCTCTTGTCACTCAAAACCTTCTTCAGCCTGAGGCTCAGCCAGGAGTTATACTATTATATATTATAATATATTATTTATGTTATATTATTATATTATACAGGACTTTGTTTAGTCAGACATGTTGGTTAAAACACCAAACGGTAAAGTAAAATCATCTCTTTATAGACCAAGCTGCATCACATAATGTAGTTTGTATCTAACAGACGCTGTAGGTGAGTACACCATGTTACACATCACAGCTGGTTACTGACAGCGTCCCCATGGCAACACTGGTTTTAATTATTATCATTATCTTTTTGTTTTAGTGTGTGTGTATGTGACTGGAGGTTTTTCTTTGTGTGAGATCACCTCTGTTGAAAGGTAAATAAAGTACTGAATGTTGAATGATGGGAAATGTAGTTAACAGACTAACCTGTGGAGTCTGAACGAATCATACTGGATAATTTTCACTCCTCCACTCAGACATATAAAACTTCTTCCTTTAAAACTGAACATGTTAAACCTTCTTTTCCACAGAGGAAAAACTGACATTACACATTTTAAACGAACTAAATTTACATAATTTACAAGAACCATAAAAATTAAAACACATAATACATTTCACGTGGTCTAATCACCCAGGGACCGAGGTCCAGCTGCCCCCTTCCTCACCATCTTCTCCCGGCTGTCGGCCTGCGGTTTGGCCGCAGAAGGCGGCTCCTCTCCGGCGACGCTCCCGGGGCTGCCGGTCCGGACCTCCAGGCTGAGCAGGAAGGCCGAGCTGTCCTCCACCAGCTTCTTCAGCTCCGCCACGGCAGCGTGAACCAGAGACTCCATAACAGTAGCCAGCTGAATGTGCAGGGCCACGGAGGAGCTCATCCTGCCCGCTAACAGCCGCCGACACTCGCTGAACCGAGGCTAACTGCGGCTAACGGCTAGTGCTAACTAGCTAGGCCTCCCGCCCGTTGGGACACATTAGCTGAGCTCGCTTTGTTCTACTTTGTATTTATGAGATAAAATGAATAAAAGCGACACTTTAGAAGAAAATGACTCTGACACCAGCTAGCTAACTACAAACTAGTGGAGACAGAAGTTGGAGGAAGTGTTTCTTATTTCTGTTCCGGGTCCAACAACAGAACAGGAAACAGTTTTGAGAGCTCTTGAATGCATCTCGTGCTGTTTGGTTTGTTCACAGATGTAAATGTTTTTGTATTATTAGACATCACATTCAGATTCTCTGGTACCAAACCTTTATTTTCTGTTTAAAGGCCCGCTCAGACACAGACACGGGTTCGTCTCGTCGCAAGTCTTTGGTCTGAACAACAGACTGTATATAAATATATTTATATATATATAAAGAGCTTCATATACAGTCTGTGGTCTGAACTGGCCTTTAAAGTGACTGTCTGTTAAAACTATTGAATCTTCTGTTTACAACAAGGCTTTATAAACTATATCCGTCCGAAATAATTATAATCTGTGTCTTTGTTTGAATCAACTATCAAAATATTGTAAAATTATTGTAAATGTAATAATGTTGTTATTCCCTTTCTAATTTAATTGTTTTGTATGTTTGTTTCGCTTAAAAAGAGCGACTGAATAATTGAAAAAACACTGTGTCTCTTTTATTCCAGTGAAGAACTGTGTATAATGTCTGGGAGTTCATGTTAAATATATTATATATTATGTAATAATATTATGTAATAAATGTGATGAACAATGATGCGTTCAAGATCACAACTGATGCGCAGACACCATTTGTTTACTCGGTTAGAAGATATTTGTATATTTTATACTTACATTTAGTGAATTGTTGAGTAAAATTAACCGAGACTATTAAGGTTAGATTATTAAAATATTTTTTCGCAGAACGATGTCGCGACAATATGACGCACTTACAGCGCCAAATTTCGGAGAGTGATTGCGGCTGATGAGAAAACGGGAGCGGCAGCGACATCTTTGAGACACATAAACACCAGAAATACTGATCTCAGGTGAGAAACAGTTGTGGTTCTGTAGGAGAGAAGGAGTCGGCAGGTATCAGACAAACAGCGGAAACGTCAGCCCGGCGAGGAGGTGACAGGAGCCGCGAGGAGCCGATACACCCTCCGGTCTGCCTCCGCGAAAAAAACTCCGTTCAGAAATCAGTCAATTCAGTATTTCCTCGCTTAAAAATGAAACTAGAAACGCGTCACAGCATGCTTTAATAACTGAGAGTAATCATTAAGAGCCTGAAGGTAATTCGGCAGATAGACTCTTTAACAAGACAAAAAATTGGATCGTTTCACCCTTTACTCTTCTTTCTCTCCGCTAAAATACGTCTTAATGCACGATAGCAACCAACATGAAGCACCTTTATTGTTCTCTTCTTTATGTTATCATTATTTTATCAACATTTTGTTTAATCATTATTTACAAAACAAACGGACATTTAAGCATGTTCTTGGATTCACCGAGTGAAGAAAATGCAAACATGAATCCTCCTGAAGCTGATCAGTGTCAGTGAACGCAGCGTTAGAGGGGAGTCTGTATTCAGACTGTAGTGAGTGGTGGTGTTGGGTTGGACTGAATTATAACACATATACAGTATGTATATACGGATGGTTGCTATGGGTGTTTCCAAGTGGTTGCTAAGGCAGTGGCAGGTGGTTGCTAAGGCAGTGGCATCCTTGGTTGTGGAAGGATCTGAATCCTCCTCTCTGAAATGAAACATCAGTTATGTTCAGGTGTTGTCCTGTACAGATTCACAGTTTGTGGTTACTGTGCTGCACTGATTGGACACAGGTGTGTGTTTGTGTGTGTATTGTTTCAGAGTGACGATGAGTCTGTTGGAGGACTGTCAGGAGCTGTTTGGATCCTCAGATCTGTATGAAGTTCTGGGTGTGGAGCGTTCGTCCTCAGAGGCCGAGGTCCGGAGAGGCTACTACAAAAACTCTCTGAAGGTTCATCCGGACCGAGCGCCCAACGACCAGCAGGCCACGACCCGGTTCCAGGTCAGACAGAGAGTCCATGTACATCTGTTGATTAAAGTACTCTGGTCTTTCCTTATTTTGTCTTATTATTAATGACAAAATAAAACTCCTCCATCATGACTGAAAGAAGGAGCTGTGATTGACAGGATGATTTCTGTTCTTGTTTCTGCATCTTGATTAAAGCAAACTTAGTGCAAATGTAGTGTTTCCCATCTCTCCCACACCACCTGAATGCAGCATGGTGGCAACTGTGTGTACTTAAGGACTGCTGTTTTTTTCAGACTCTGGGCAAAGTGTACACTGTGCTGAGCGATGCAGAGCAGCGAGCTGCGTACGACGAGCAGGGTGTCGTCAACGAAGAGTCGGACTCTCTGAAACAAGAACGAGACTGGGACGAGTACTGGAGACTGCTGTTTCCTAAAGTAACACGCACACACACGCATATATAATATTCTTAAAAATAAACAGTTGTCATAGCAGCGAGATGAACGCTGATAAGTTATATACTAACATTAATTCTGGACATTGTCCTTCCACATACAGTAAACTACACATCATTCTGCTCTAACCCCAAACAAAAGATCCAGTCCAACATGAGACGTGACGACAGGCAGAAACACAAAATACTAAATAAACAAACTATAATCAGCAGATCAAAGTGTTCTGCATCAACACGACTTTACTTTCTTTCACTTTATTCATCCAGAAAAAGGTTCTCACAGACGTTCTCTATCATCATTCTCTCCCACAAATGTGCAAATGAAACACAGAAAAGTCTCAGATGTGTCGACAGTCATGTTTGACGGCGTGTCAGTGAACGCCCCTCTGTGCTCAGATCCGCCTGCAGGACATCCTGGACTTTGAGAAGACATATAAAGGTTCTGAGGAGGAGCGTCTCGACCTGCTGCGACTCTACGGCGACTGCAGCGGAGACATGAGCCGCATCATGGACGCCGCCATGTGTGCCGGACCGGACGACGAGCCGCGAATCAGACTCCTCCTGCAGGTGACAGCTGACAGGAAGCGGCTCAGGAGTTTTTCAAAGTAAAAACTCTGTCTGATCTTTGATGTTTACCTTTCTGCAGGCGGCCATCGATAGTGGTGACCTGCCGGCTCTGCGAGCGTTCACCCATGAGAGCGACAAGAAGAAGGCGGCACGCAAACGCAAAGTGAGCAGAGCCGATCAATCATATCAGAAATCAATCAATCGTGTTTATTTATTGATTTTCACATCTTTATTAAAGGACTCTGAGGATGAAATGATGTCACGCTGTTCAATGTACCGCTGTGACATCATCAGCTGTGTGTGTGTGTGTGTGTGTTCAGGCTGATACTGAGCGTGCTCAGTCTGAGCAGCTGAAGAAGGAGCTCGGTATGGATGAGGACAGCAGTCTGTCGGCCATCATCAAGGTCAGAAACTACAAGAAATCTCTAAAATTATTTAGTATTTATAGAAGTCAAATTTACTTTAAATTTCCTGGAAGATACTTTAAATTTATTAATTTTACAATTACTTAAAGTCAGCGATGCAAAATGTAACAACTTATAATTTGCCTTAAAATGAACAAAAACTGATATTTTGTTCAAATTTCATTTTTAATTTGCTGCAAAGTTCTAATATATTTACAATTAATATAATAAACTGTCACCGAAATGTTTTATTTAATAATGTTTTCTCACGTCCTGTTTGTTGTTGTGTTGTTGTGTTATTGTTATTGTTGTGTTGTTGTTATTGCTGTGTTATGTTGCTGTTGTTATTGTTGTGTTGTTGTTGTGTTGTGTTATTGTTATTATTGTTATTGTTGTGTTGTTATTGTTATTGTTGTGTTGTTGTTGTGTTGTGTTATTGTTATTATTGTTATTGTTGTGTTGTTATTGTTGTGTTGTTATTATTGTTGTGTTGTTGTTGTTGTGTTGTTGTCATTGTTATGTTGCTGTTGTTATTGTGTTGTGTTATTGTTGTTGTTATTGTTGTGTTGTTGTTGTTGTGTTGTTGTTATTGTTGTATTGTTGTTGTGTTGTTGTCTTACTGTTGTTGTTGTTGTGTTATTATTGCTGTTGTTATTGTCTTATTGTTATTGTGTTGTCATTATGTTGCTGTTGTTATTGTGTTGTGTTATTGTTGTGTTGTCATTATGTTGCTGTTGTTATTGTGTTGTGTTATTGTTGTGTTGTTATTGTTGTGTTGTCATTATGTTGCTGTTGTTATTGTGTTGTGTTATTGTTGTGTTGTTGTTGTTGTTGTTGTTGTGTTATTGTTGTGTTGTTGTTGCGTCTCAGAGGAGGACGGCGACTCGTGAAGCCGACTTCAGCTCTCTGATTGGCCGAATGGAGGAAAAATACTGCAACAACAAACCTGCAGCTGCAAAGACAACGAAGACAGGAAAGAAGTGAAGAAGAGTCGTCAGGGTTTCTTCCTTCTTCTTCTGTGGTGGGTTTTTGTACTTCCTGTCTGTTGTTGGAGTCTGAAGCTGCTCTGATGTTCTCAGCTCAGAGGACTCGACCATAAATGAATGTTGTAATCTTTTAATAAATCTGTGTTGTGTTCATGTGTTCTGATCGTTGTGACGTTAAATTTAAGATTTCTGTCAATAAATTATGTTCAAATGTCTCTCAGCTGATTTCGTTGTTCTGGGTGGAAGTTAAAGATGAGAAAACCAAAGTAACCATAGCGACGAGTTCTGACAAAGCGCCTAGAATTCTGTACCACTGTGATTCACCTCTGACTGGATTCTTCTCCATGGCAACGGCAGCAGAGGCTGTTAGTATTAAACAGAACCTGTTTCTGTGTTCATCACATTCAGGAGACAAAACCGCTCCTCCCCCCTCATGACTATGAAACTACAAATTTGAGACTGAAACCTTGTGTTGTATCTTTCTAAAAACATTTCAGGTTTACATTAAAATCACTTCAGAGGAAACAAAACATCTTCCAGTTCTTCAGTTTTCTACAAGTTTAATTAATTAATAGAATCGGAGGTAGTTCTGCTGTTTCACAGTACAAATGTTATTCAGGTGTTAAACAGTTGGTGTACAAAGGTTTAAAGTTCATTCTTCATCTTGGAAACGTGATGAAATAGTCTCAGTGTGAGGTCCATTTAGTCGCTGTTCTGATGATTTGTGAACGTTTGTTCTGGATGGGGGGGGGGCCCCAACACACACACACACACACACACACCTCACGGTCTGAAAACCTCTGATAGATGATTAAGAGTTTGAATCTGTATGAAGGTCTACATGTCCTCCACAGACTCACAGATTATAAAGAAGTCCTTCAGGGTCTCAGGACGTCACATGACCTTCAGTCCTGATCCTGGTCCCTCTGTGAACTCTGGATGATCTGTGGCTGTTCAGAATGTGTTGACGACGTTACTCTCCCTCCTCGCTGCGTCGCCGGCGCTCCGTCCACTCAGTGATGAGGCGGTTGGCGATGGTGTGTTTTGGAGGAAGCCAGAAGATGGGGGGGTCGCCTCTCCTGGGCGGAGTCTTCACCTGCAGGGCGGAGGTGATTTCCTCGAGACAGAACCAGCGAGCATCCTCCAGCTCTGTGTGGTCCACGTTTAACTGGACAACAAACAGCACAGCAGGTCACCTGACACACCACTGAACAGGTAGTTGTACCTGTTCACCTGCAGCTGTGGAGCACCTGACGGACTCAGGGCCCAATGCGAGGTCCTTTGTGTGGTGGATCACAGGGTTTCTATGTTCTATGTATGTAACCCTTAACTTGTCCATTCGTTTCAAAAGCTCCAAACTAAAACCTGTAAAAACACCTCCTCACCTGAGTGTGGGTGGGGCTAACAGAGGCGTGGCAGCCCAGCATGATGGAGCTGTGAGGAAAAGGCCAGTGCTGTGAGGAGCTGTAGGAGACACTGTGGATCTCCAGACCCACCTCCTCCGCCACCTCCCTGCTCAGAGTCTCCTCCAGAGTCTCACCTGCAACAAGAGACAGACAGGACAGAGAGAGAGAGACAGACAGGCAGGCAGACAGGACAGACAGACAGTAAACAGGTTGGTTAAATAGGAATATAGACACAAAACCATGTAAGCACACAGGGGATTTGACAGGTAGGTCTGTAAACAGGTTAGACTGTAGACAGGTAGGACTGACCCATGTCACAGAAACCGGCCAGGGCGCTGTACATCCCCTGAGGGAAGGACGACTGTCGTCCTAACAAACACCGTTTCCCATCAGATACCAGGACGATCACCACCGGAGACATCTGGAGGAAGACCAGGAGACACCAGTCAGCTCAGGACTGGAACTATACACAGGCCACCATGGTTTGGTGGATCCAGTTTGAACCTGGTTTGGATCTGGGTTACCTTGGGGTAGTAGATGATGCCGCTGCTGCTGCAGACTCTCTGACTTCCTGCCTGGTTGCGGTGGGTCGGCTGGCCTGTGGCGCTGCAGAAGCCACTGGTTTGATGCCAGCGCAGCAGAGCCTGACCCTGCAGGACACAACGGGGGTCAGGAAGCTGCTGCTTTATTCTACATCATCACGTGGGTCATGGACTGATCCACGAGTTCATTTTATTTCTCCTTTTAGGGGTAAAATATCTTAGTAGATGTAGTACACACAGTACAGGTGTAGTACCCACCTTGGCCACTAGAGGGGCCTCGGCTCCTGTCAGAAGAAAGAAAGCTTTCCTTAGATCGATAAACTTCCCTTCACACACTCCCTCTACTGCTGCCTGATCCAACTCTCCTGCAGCAACACAGACCAGAACATCAGACCAGAACACCAGAACATAGAACCCACAGTCAGTGTAGACTGGTGCATTCAGGGACTCACTACACACTATGGAGTTCCCAGCATTTTTCAATGTAACAAACAGTATTCGGGATTTAATGTGTTCTTACCGACGTCCAGACAGAACTGAGCCTGGTTCTGTTCAGCGCAGCCAATCAGAACCGACTCCTTCAGCAGGGTTCTGTCTGAACCGAGACTCTCCAGGGCCGACTGCATGTCTGGAACACAACGCACAAAACTGTGCATGTTTGAACAAGAGCTATTTGTGCTTCAGGTTATCTCTACCTGAGGTTCCCCATCTGAGGTTCTCAATGTGTCTATTTTTTATTTATTTATTTATTTTACTGATACTCTCTTTCTGAAGTTCTCTAACTGTAGTTGTAGTTACTTAGCTGTGGTTCCTTTCCTTTGGTTCTCTACCTGGTTCTCCATCTGTGGCTTTTGGTTCTGTACCTGTGGTTCTTGTCCCTTGGTTCTCTATCTGTGGCTTTCGGTTTTGTACCTGTGGTTCTTGTCCCTTGGTTCTCTATCTGTGGCTTTCGGTTCTGTACCTGTGGTTCTTGTCCCTTGGTTCTCTATCTGTGGCTTTCGGTTCTGTACCTGTGGTTCTCCACCTGCAGTTCTCTGATCTGTCCCCGTGGTTCTGAGGTTCTGTACCTGAGCAGATCAGTGCTGCTGGTCTGAAGGTTCCCTGCTTGGTACATTGCAGCAGAGGAGACAGGCGGTGGAACAGGAAAATGCGACCACTCTGCAGCGCTGCAGCACATGCTTCATCATCCTCCTTCAGCCTGTTCATGTACCTGAGAGGACGGGTCGATCAATCAATCAATCAATCAGTCAGTCAATCAATCAGTCAATCAATCAGCCAATCAATCAGTCGATCAGGTCTCTATGAGTTACTGAACCTCATCCTGGAGACGAAGCTTGAGCAGCAGCGGGTCGGTGGACTTTTTGTGGCAGAGAGGAGGATCTTCAGAGGTCTCAACATGGCCGTCCCTCTGAACCAGTTTGAGCTGGACTGGACTGGACTGGACTGGAGTGATCTGGACTGGACTGGTCTGGTCTGGTCTGGTCTGGACTGATCTGGTCTAGTCTGGACTGGTCTGGCTCTGTTGCCTGCAGACAGAAAACAGGAAAAGGAAAAATAACTTAATATTTGGAGATTTCATATGAACACATCTCACTGAGGAAACTTTAAAAATGGAATTTGTGAGATACAAAGCAATGACTACCTTTAGCCTAGCTTAGCACAAAGACTGGAAGCAGGGGGAAACTGCTAGCCTAGCTTAACACAAAGACTGGAAGCAGGGGGAAACTGCTAGCCTAGCTTAGCACAAAGACTGGAGGCAGGGGGAAACTGCTAGCCTAGCTTAGCACAAAGACTGGAGGCAGGGGGAAACTGCTAGCCTAGCCTAGCTACCCCTAAAACATTCCAATACCTCCAAAGCAGTCAGACTGACATGAATGTTTCTGTGGATATTCCTGCTCTCCAGAGGATGAACCCTTTACATTTTAATGGCTCCATGATTTTTCCTCTAGTGCCACCATCAGGACAAACTGTCCATGTTTAGATCCACTACTGGTCAGACTGTAAGAAAAGATAAATAATCTGGATGTTGTTTGTTCTGTTCAGATTGTAGGAATTTGTTTTTTTCTTAGTGACTACATGAAGAAATTAATTCCAGTTTTTAAAGATTTCTTTCTTGAATAATCACACTACCAGACTTCCTCTCAGCATCCCATAACCCTAAAACAGGCCCCCCATAAACAGACAGACTTCATCACAAAAACAACAGGATACTTAAACCTCTAAGAATGTGATCGAAGTGTAAAAGTAGCTGTTTTGAGTCTCAGGAGATCAGTTCAACACCCCAGAACATATTCATGTGTGGAGAGACAACAATGCCGAATCCCCTTTAAAAATCTGGAACTTTTATGTTTTTCATAATAGTACTTACATATAACAATGTAATTTTAGATACATATCTGAATCTCCAGGTTCCATTGGTAATTTCGGCGCACATTTCATCGAACAGGCTGCTCTTATTTCAACATGAATACAACACATATCCTCTTGCAGTTCATTGAACCTTTGTTTTGGAGTTATTGGCGGAAAATGTTTGTGTGAAACAATAATAAACGTTTGTTTGGTTTTAACCTGAGACCTGTACTACGAAGCGGGATTTGTGGTTAGCGAGATAACTTCAGGTTCAACTCTGGGTTTTCAGGACTACGACGGTGGTTCACTTCTTACCGGGGTAAATCACCATGGTAACTGATGCTGCACGCCTAACCTGCTCCGGAGCAGGTTATGTTCGAGATAACAGATCAACGCGTACTAAAGCCCCGCCTACTGACCAATCAGGTCTCTTGGAAAATGACATCACCAATAGAAAAGAAGTGCAGCTCGGTACGTGGATCGTGAGAGGAACTCTTTTTATATGAGAGATAGTTTCTCGTCGGATTGACCGACGTATCTGTGTCGTCCTACAACAGAGACTGACTGAAGCACTAAAGCTTTGTACTTATAAGAGATGAATGTAAGCCTATTTACCGCTAAATTATGTTTTTATATTTATGTTTTGTCTGTTTGACACCGCCGGGGTTGCAGCTGAAAGAATCAGGCTAAGATGGTCAAACACTCCATAAGAACATCTGAGCAACACATTAACTTAATGTAATACTGCTGACGGGGCAGTGATGTTATCAGCCTGTTAATTTACGCTTCACACAGTCGGGATTTTTTTACCAGCTGTCCTTCCTGCATTCAGCAGCTGCAGCTGTGTTGCTTTCAGCCTGGATGATGTTTAAATTCTTCGTATTTCTCTAATATTACAGTTTGCTCTTCGTTTGTAAAGTATGCCGCTCTGCTGCCAGCACACCTGTCATGTTTGTGATTGGTCATATGCTGCAAACACCGCCTCTTTCATGTGAACGCGCTCATGGCTTGATTGGGAAACCCTGGGTTGATTTACAGAGCTGATAACCAGCGTCGTGTGACCGCTTAGCGGGATCGCGATTGTTAGGTTTAGTGAAGACAGATAACGAAAAGAGATCCTGGGTCTGTTGAACTTGCTTCGTAGTGCAGGCCTGCTGTATGCTGGATCAGATGCACGCTGACATTTCAGCAGACGGTCTGGATTCCCAATACTTTCAACAACTGTTCTGGGTCTTAACGAAAAGAAGGGATTCATAAAGTTGACAGATTTTGAACGGAGTTTGGTATGAAATGATCTGCAAAATAAAACCGAAATAAGGGCAGGGACCGCAGAGCTACAAGTTACCAGATAAGATGTGTTATGAGTTTTAATACATAACTGTGTGTTTGTGTCCGTCAGATACCTGCAGCTTCACACGGAGCTGTGTAACCTTCTTCTTCTTCTTCTTCTTCTTCTTCCTCTTCCTCTACTTCGCTGTTATTTTGCAACAGATGTATTTCTGCCCCCTGCAGGAAACAACAGTGTGATTAAACAACAACACGTGAAGAAGAGAAACAATGAATCACTTGTAAAATGTTTGTTGACATTAATAAATGGAGTGATAAACATTTGAACATCTCTTTAAACATAATTTTCACTCCAAACTCCATTCATAAATTTGGAAATGTTATCAATAACTAAAGACAAAATACAAATATTATTACCAAAACGTTAACTGTGATATTACTGTAATATATAACTATTTAAATGTGATATTAACTAAGGCAGAATAAATACGTTATATATCTAAGAATAAAAAGAAATATCAAATTAAATCAATACGTTGTCACAGATGTTCAGAAACAAGAAGAAAAAATGAACAAAAGTTCTTGTCTGTAATTTAAACATTTACAGCGGAGTCAGAAAATAATACATTTCTTTAAAAAACAGGATATACAGGTTTACTTCCAAGCTGCCTACAGTTGTTTAAAAGGAAGGACTATAGTTCCCAGCAGGCCATTCGGCTCTACACATGTGGCGGAGAGCTGAGAGCAGCGGGCAGCAGCATCATGTCTGTGTTTATGGATTTAAACCTGAGCTACACGGCAGATAAGAGCCGACTGCAGAGTCTGGTAGAGACAGCAGCTCACCGTGAGTCTCCCAGGCCAGCCTTCACTTTAAAAACACGAGTTTAACAGCGGGAGTTCAGTTACTGCCGAGCGGGACGCTAACTCAGCTAGCATCGGGGCTTAGCTCGGATGTGTCTGGATGTGCTGGTCTGTTTGTGTTCAGTTCATTCTTTAACCAGCTGGTTGAACCTCTGGTAGACCAGCGCGTTACTCATTTCATCAGTGAATGCAGTTCAAGAGCTCAGAAAACTGGCAATACACTTTGCACCAGACTCCGATTAAAAAGCTGTCATTTTATAGTTTTCCTGCTTTTTGGTTAAAGGACAGACTGTCTAACGCACATTTTAACACGTTGTTGTAATAAAACTTTGTTAATTACCGTATAGCTAATTTATTAATGTATAATTCGGTTATGAGGATCCATGTGTTCTGATGTTACTCGTCAGAGAGACAACAAATCACTACACCGGACTCAGTTCAAAAGTCTATGTATTTAAAGTTTCCCTTGTTTTTGGTAAACATAGAAATGAAATACAAAATAATTAAACACATTGTTAAAACAAGTAAGAGCCAGGGGAAGATTCGGCAACACAAATTAATCAACAAACAGCATTTTAATTAAAAAACCTCAATTTTATACCAAGGTCCTGCTGTTATAAGACACTGAACTGAACTGAAGAATATTTCAAAACCAAACATGAACCCTGATTGAAATGTGGCATATTTTAATATGGGTGGAGTGTATATATAGAGTATATTATGGGTGGAGTGTATATATAGAGTATATTTTAATATGGGTGGAGTGTATATATAGAGTATATTATGGGTGGAGTGTATATATAGAGTATATTTTAATATGGGTGGAGTGTATATATAGAGTATATTTTAATATGGGTGGAGTGTATATATAGAGTATATTTTAATATGGGTGGAGTGTATATATAGAGTATATTATGGGTGGAGTGTATATATAGAGTATATTTTAATATGGGTGGAGTGTATAGAGTTTATATTGTGGACCAGTGATCATCTGAAAAAGAAGCAGTCAGGCAGTGACCTGCAGCACTGAGTGTGTGTTTGTTTTCTTCCTGCAGTCGGTTTCTCAACGGTTGCCATCAACTACATGTTCGAACCAAAGGCCAAAAAGAAACAGGTGAGTGTCCTCAGCTGCTGCTCTGCGTTCAGGAGCACAGGCACACGCAGGAAAACACCAGCACGGCTGTTTGTCTAACTGTTTATTTCCTGTTTGCAGGAGGTTCCTGCCCCGACGCCGATTAATGAGCTGATGGATCCGCTTCCTGTCGTACAGGTACAATGAAGATGAAGCTGACGATGACTGTTTTTCTTGTCGTTGTGTTAACATGCGTCTGTCTCTGTCAGGGTCGGTCCCGTCCAATCAGAGTGCTGAACAGGCTGACCGTCGTGATGTCAGACTCCTGCCACTTGGTGAGTGTTGAAGCGTCTTACTGTTATTCTCTCGCTTCAGCTGCTTTCAGTGTGTCAGCCTCTAATGCCTGAACACAGACTGAAATGAAACCTGCAGAGAATCCTACAGCGCCCCCTCATGGTCACAACATGTATTGATCCCAGCCAACAGATCAATAACCTGTCATATAGCTGACCTTCAGAATAAAAGTGCTGTGGGGTTAGATAGAGCTAACGATTATTTTCATCATCTGTTAATGTGCAGATTATTATTATTATTACACACACACAGGTGTATGTATGTGTGTATATATATATATATATATATATATATATATATATATATA
>VMKM01003642.1:0-31995 GCA_008360985.2 Macquaria ambigua | reverse complement strand
GTGTTGGTGTGTTGGTGTGTTTGTTGGTGTGTTTGTTGGTGTGTTGGTGTTTGTTGGTGTGTTGGTGTTTGTTGGTGTGTTGGTGTTTGTTGGTGTGTTTGTTGTTGTGTTGGTGTTTGTTGGTGTGTTTGTTGTTGTGTTGGTGTTTGTTGGTGTGTTTGTTGGTGTGTTTGTTGTTTGTTGGTGTGTTTGTTGGTGTGTCTGTTGTTGTGTTGGTGTTTGTTGGTGTGTTGGTGTTCAACTTTGGTGAACTTTGACACCGTCTGTTGATCAGTAGCAAGCCGTCTTAACAGAGTGGACGGAGAGCCGGAGACTCCAAAATGGAGGAAGCTATCGTAGTTTATTAGCTGTCACCATCCAGTTTTATTGCTCTGTTGGAGTATAAACTGCTCCACAACCTGTGTGAACTTATTGTCCTGATAGCAACCAAGGTAACAAGCTTGCTAACTTCCTCTTCAATCACTCTTTTTTGAATGAAATTATGTTAAATAAACAGCACAGTACAGAGAAAATAGAAAGAAGCTCAGAGAGCTAGCATGTTCCAGCTGGCTAGTTTGTTAGCGGTTAGCTCACCAGCTACACCAACTAGCCCTGCCATTAGTCCCTCCATCGCAAAGCCTCTAGCACCACGTATTCTGTGAGGACAGCGGATAAACCTCTCTGTGCCATTCATCATTCTGTACGGTGGCCATTTTCGGACATGTTTTAGACTCAGCTTGTCAGGCTCAGCTCTACATAGTAAAACTTTGCTCAGTGTTCCCCAGCTGTGCTTTGAGCTGAATGCTAACATCAGCATACCATCATGAAAAAGTTCACTGACACATTTACTGACACAGAACTACTGAGCGGAGACAGATTCATGCTGAACATCACTATCAACTGATTTTAAAGTTTCATTTTTCCTTGATGATCAAACCTGCAAAAACACAGGTTAACAGTTAGCTGGATTATGAGCAGGCCTTTTGAACCTGACCCATCTGTGAACTTCATTCCTTTATGACACCAGGATCCTTTGGTGTTTGAAAGATACAAGTTTTGGGCCAGGAGGGGATTATTTACAGATTACCAGTGTGAAGAGAGGTTTAAAATGTAGTTCTGACTTGTTCCCACGTCCTCTATGGACCAGTGGCTCCGAGGTCCAAACAAACCACACGCTGTGGCCTCAGCAAGACGAGACATTTTCTGCCTCATTATTTAACATGTAAAAGTATTAACGCGTTTAAACGTTCACAGGTTAGTTAGATCTCAGAAACAGCCAGATTCATATCTTCCTCTTCACCATGTCTGCTTGCTTATTGTTTGTCGTCTCACTTTGACTTTCTGACGACAGAGTTCAGCAATGAAACGCTTTTAGGCAGCCGACTCTCAGATTCTGGATGTCAAAGTGTTCTTGAATGCATCAGCGTGGCCGGTTATAAAAACATAACTGCATTACCAAAAAATGAAGGCGAATAAAGAGATTATCTGCAGGAAGACATTATATCTGCTTACAACTACATTATAGTGTGTTAGAAACCATTTATTAAAAGTTTATCTACTGATTATAAATGTTAAAATGGGGAACTTAAAATAAAGTGTTATTTAAATAAAACCATCTAAGAAGTTTAGAGGGGAAAAATTTGGAGGCTTTTTGTAAGGGGTCACAACCCCAACAGATTGGGGGCCACTGGTTCACCCCTAGCAATGCATTTTTTAAGGTAACATCTTAATATGAAAGTAACTACTAACTCCAGCTACCAGATAAAAGTAGTGAAGTAAACTGTGTAATATTTCCCTCTGAAATGTGGTGGAGTAGAAGTATAACATAGCAGAAAGTAGAGTACTTGAGTAAATGTACTTTGCTCCACTTTGAATAATAAATAAAGATTGTGGGAGTTGCTCTAAACCTGGTAAAACCACCAGTCTGGTCCTCTAAACCTGCTTCACAGAAGTCAGTAATCCAGCCCTCAGCTTCACCTCCAGGGAATAATGTAATACACCACAGAGTTTACCCTGTTCCTTATATCTCATTATGGCCTCCAGTGTGTGTGTGGGGGGGGGGGGTGATATGATATATACTAGCTGCACATATTTCCTGCTATCATTTCATCTTTGTATCCCCAGGTTTCATTCCTTTACATTCCCTTTACCTTATATAGGTTTGTTTTGTCCAGAGATGATTTCCTGTGCACCACGCCTCCTCCTCTCAGCCTCCGAACGAAATGACAAAATGTGTTGTTTGTCATTTCTTTACAATCAGCAGCACCATTGTTTGTCAGTGCCGTTACAGAAAAAGGATTCATATGGCTGCTTTCTGGTTAAGGTTAGGAAACACTGGTGATCACGGTAAAAAGAAAGCAACATGTAATGTTGGTCGGAAACTTGCAGGGCTAGTTGGTGATCTGCTGCAGCTGGCGAGCTAACGCTAGTCATTCACCACAGCTCCTGGAGCTTCTCTGTTTTCTCTCTACAGTTCTGTTTACTTCCTGAAGTGACTTGACAACACAAGAAAACCTACAAGCCACTGAGGGGCTGCTATACCACAGTTGGCCTTATTGACGCGTCCTCTTGTGTAGCAGTCGTTCATACAGGGTTTTCACCGTGAAGACGGCGATCCATACGCACTTCACCGACAACTTAGGTGCAAACAAACAAAAGCTCACGCTACATCTGACGGTCAAAAACCAACACACCTGCTGTGTGATTACCTTCCCTATACTCTACACGCCACCTACTGTGCAACCAGGGAATTACCACAAGTGAACACATTTCATATACACATATATATATACTGTATATATATATATATATATATATGTGTATATGAAATATGTTCACTTATTTAATAATAAAACCAAACTTCCCATTTAATTCAGTAAAAAGTCATTGAGGAGGGAATATAAAGCTATAAAGCTCTGCGTTAGCTTAGCTTGGTTGCTAAGTTCACAAAACAAATTGACACATTTAAAGCATGTATTAGTATCATGGCCTCCTGTCTCCTATCTGTGTAAAACAACATCTAATCATTATTCTACTTAACCTAACATAGAAATATTAACAACATTATAGTCCGATATAAAGCTCATTGGATGCTCTCTCTTCCTGTTGGGCAGTTCATAGTTCAGAGACTGAAACTGATTATAACTAATGAATTAATTTGGATTGAATGTGTGTGTGTGTGTGTGTATGACAAATGTATGTGTAGTTATTTCGTTAAAAATGTGAATGGTGACAGCATGCCTACTGAAATGACCAGAAATGACTATTGTTAGCAGGTTAGCATGCTGAACTCCATGTGTTCACTATGCTAACTTAGCCTTAGCTTAGCAAAGAAGAGTGGTGCAATGATGGTTATCCTAACTACACAAGCAGCTGGTACTAGTGTGTGTCTGGCAGTGTGCAGCTCTTACTCTGTACGGGGGCACGGGTTAGCACCGTGACACCCTCCATGTGGCTCTAGTTTGTATCTTGCTCCATCACTGAGGAGAGCAGCTGTAAAAAAGACTCCAATAGGGAAAAGTTTCATGGCAGAAAAAAGTACCAAACCGTCCACAAACTTCTGAAATCAAAATATGGATAAATACACAGCTTCATGCTTATGCTTATGTGCAACTTGCTTATGTTGGTCACAGCAAGTGATGTTGATCCTAAAAACAGTAAACCAGTGTTTCCACTGCAGCAGGATCTGGAGGACATCAGAGGAACTGCAGCTCAGTCATCGGGACACTGACTGGTCATTACGTTTCAGCACTGATGGCTGATGGAAAACTGGCAAAACTGCAGCGTCTCTCTCACACACACACACACACACACACACACACACACACAGGCTGATAGGGATGCATTCCAATCTGCATACACACAGGTATGCAAAGTATGCACTCACACACACACACAGGGCCGTCCTCTCCATGCAGACTGACATCTTAATTCCCGGGCCGGGACTCTGTCAGCTTCAGTTCAACAGAAACCTCCTGCTGGTTCAGACTGATACTGGTTTCCGATGACTGAAGATGAAATGACTTTGGACATGTGGGAAGAATATTCCACTGTGTTTTCACCTGTTTAACTCCATAAGATTCACTGAACACGTGTGGAAGCCGTGAATATCTTTACTTAGTGAAAAGTAGCTCTGATTCTGAAATAGTAGGATCATGTTTAGAGTACCAGTTATCAGAATTTGACAAATTCTTTTTGCTTTTGGCGTCTTCTTCTCTCTGATGCTGCGCCTCTCGTTCATCCCTGTCTGTCCTGTTTGCCATCCACCTCCTCTCTCTGTCTCTGCCTGTGATTCTGTCTGCATTTCTGTGAATCAAGGTGCAGGATGCTAAACACACACAGTGCACTGAGGCGTACCGGTGCACTTTTGGTATTTTTGCTGTGACAATCATGGCCCCTCACAGTGACTCCTTTTATCCAGTTTAAAAGCAGGGATTAATGCCATGATCGGACAAAATATGAATCAAACAGTGGACAAAAGCTCTCACCTCCAGGTGTGTAATGTAATTTCAACCATGTCACACAGTCCTCACAGTCCATGGATAGAAAGATGTAGAAGAGAAGGTATAAGTGCTCCAAATTATGGAAAGTTTGAACATCGACAGTTCAATGACAACTGAGCAAACTCAGTCTGCTGATGAAGAACTGTGTGATACGATCGAAAGCTCCAGAACAGCTTCTAAATGAACCTCATGGTGAGACTGTGTTGTCAACTACTGTTTCCAAGTTAAGAATGAACTTTGAACCTCAACGAATAAACTTTTGTTCATATGCATGCAAACAAGATGGCGACCTTATGAAAGCAAGAAGAGGCGCTCCACTGTCTGTTGTGATTTTGGAGAGGGTTATGTGGGTTACACCTTCGCCATTAAAAGGGAGGAAAGTATCCCAGAACACAGGTGCTCCGTGGACGCTGAGCTGTCGGCCTGAAACAGTGGGAAACTTGCTCATTCTTCAAACTAAGGTTGGAGTGCTGACCAACACTGGCAATGACGCTTCTTCTACTGCGCCTCTCGTCCCGCTGCAGCAAGTCACCAAACTGTCGCAGGCACGGAGATAACTTCAGTGTGAGAATAAAGTCTTTATTCCGGGTTCAGACGACATGATATCAGCCAGACAACAGCCTGACCCGACAGCTGATGGTTTTGTCCCGTGTAGTGAATCATAGCAGACTCCTCACGACGTCCCGTCAGAAAGACGAGCGTGTTTGAATTTTTTTTTTGCCTTCTTCCTCCAGGTTCAACAAATTCCCACGACGTGTTCTGTGACGTTGACCAATAGGAGCACAGAGCACTCTGTAACCGTGGCGAAGAGAAAGAGGAATGATGTTGTTGGAGCTGCGAGGTGGAGCTGTGAAACAGAGGACAGCTCACAGCCAGTATCAGACACACCGCTTCAGACGCCATGTTTGTTTACATTCTTCTGCCTCTAGCTCCACCTTCCCGATGACATCACGCAGGTCGGGGACCAACGTGTCATGTCTCTCGGCTGAGTCACGGCAAGAATTTATAACTCTATAATCTTTAATCTGACACAGTGATCGATCGTTTGTGCCTTTCTGTCATCTTTCTGAGTGATATTCTGACTCTCAGTTCACTTTCATGTGAACTATAGAAACACTTTAAGTACTCTGTCACATTACATTTGGGAAACTCACATCAAATGTTATCAGCCGTGTAAAGTTGCCAAGGCCTTTCCAAGTCGTTGCCATGTAAAATAAAAAACATTAACCAAAACACAAGCTGAGTGTGACGTGAGGCCAGACGGCGTCCTGCAGGGTCAGTTGTGTGTCACACATAATGACAGGGAGCTGAAACGCTTAAAACCTGCTGCTGGATCAGCACCGCAGCTGTGGTTCACAAATATGGGCTCAAGAGACTTTCAGGGGCCCCTCAGGGGAAGTCTGGGATCCCCAACACAGCAAGGAACAGACTCATTTCACTGCAGTTCAATGAAATACAAGTTATTCCTACCAGAAAGTCTGTTACCTGCAGCTTTCAGTGAACCTCCACCAGAGCAGAAATATCTCAAACTCAGACAAATAAAACTAAAACTATCTGCATGGACAGACACCATTAGAGCAGTTTTAGCCTCTGACCTTTTAAGACGAGGCATTATCTACCTGTGACTCTTCACGACAGGTGTGGGCCTCAGGATGAACATGAGCAGTGAGCAGTTTCACCAAAAAGTTAATTTTCTTTCTCCATTTTTTGTTCCATTTGAAGGATTTTTAGAGGCCTGAAGAGGTGAAAGTATCCAGTTCTTCACAAGAAAGAAAAAACACTTTCCAACACCTCACTGCACGATAGAGGTGCTGCATGTGAGAAAAGGTTATTCTGTGATTTGGGTGAACTGAGCCTTTGGCAGTCAGAACCACTGACGACTGAGGGCCGGTCTTAAGCCTCGTTTGCTTAATTAAACCTTATTCCTTCATTCAGTTAACGTCTGGTTTCCCTACTGTTAAATCAGCTTTTTCCCAACGTGTAGCCGTCCACTAATAGTGATTCCTTAGCACTGTGACTATGTTGTGGTTGTGTTTACACTGTGTGGACTGTTCAGTGAAGAGAATGGGTTAACTGTACCAAACTGAAAGAAAGCACAGCAAAAGCTTCGTATAGAAAATGTGTGTAACACTGGCAACCTAATGGGACAATACTAGACCTTACACGCTGCCTGTGATCAATTAACAGTATGCCACGCTCACTTTGCACATTGCGCCTAATTTTAAGCCCATTAAAAGGTATGAGCTCCGTCGCTGCCCAATCCAAACCAGAAACCCAATCTGTTCTGCACACGTGCGAAAATGCGTCTACTTCCTGTCAGAAGCGTGTCGAAGCAATTTACAGAAGTTTCTGGGATTTAAAGAAAATAATGTTATCTTTGCTTTTACCAGTTAGGAAATAGAAGATTCATTTTTTTCTTATTAACTAAATACTTGTTTTCTCGTTTGGTAAAGAACGTGTGATATATGGAGTTCATTTCTGTAACGACTGGAGTAGACAAAAACCAGGAAATGGACTCAAGCGCACGACCCAGAGTCAGACGAAGAATCAGACAGTCTTTACTTACAAAAAGGGGTTCGTTACACAAAAATCGACGCAAGCAAACAAGTCCAGCAGGGAGTAGGCAGGGCAACAATACACAAGCAAGATCATACACAGGAAAACCAATACACTGGGAGAATGAACGCTAGACACAGAGGTACTGAGACGAACTGGCCACTGAAGAGAGGTAGAACACAGGTATATATACAAAACAGGGATCACATGACTAATCAAACACAGGTGGGACACGAAAACTGGCGGGAAAAAAGACAAAGTAGACAAAGAAGAAGTAAAACTAGAACAAGTTTACCAAAATAAAGCAGGAAATGAACCGAGAGCACAGCAACGCTTGCTTTGCTTTAATAAATTAATTGTTAAATTCATTCACTATATATTAATGTACATTTATTATGATCAATTTTAACCTGAGATACTTTTTTTTACAAGATTTTGGTAGCATTGTAAAAGTCACACAAATGATATTTGATCAATATGTATTTCTAAAGATACGTTCCACTTATCAACATAACGTCTGACTTTCTTAACACATTTCTGCATTTAAGAAAAACAAAAGCGGTGACAGGAAGTAGTTGCATTTTCGCACATGCTCAGAACAGATCTGGTTTCCGGTACGGATCGGGCCGTGACCAGAAGTACCAACAAGAGTACTGATGAGTACCAACGCTGATAAACAGTACCAGCATCGACGATACACATTCCCAGACACAGAAGGTGTTTCTCATTAAGTTCAAACACTTCCTGTGACATCACTGATAGGGGGCGTGGCCACAAGTGCAACATGCTTGAAAATTTCAATAGAAGTCAATGAAAATATAGAAAATTGTTGTGTTTTTGACCAAAAGGAGAACAGTTACACACATCATGTTCGTAATGTGAATCATCCTCTTTCAGTATGTTGAGCAGAGGAAGTAAAGCCGGCGCTGAAATGTCATCAAAATGCCATCGACGCAGAGTTTCACTCTGACATTAAAGTGTCACGTTCACCTACATTTCTGTGACTGCTTTTACTGTCAATACAGTGTTTTTAACCCTCACACGACCAACTCTGCAATCAACTCTGATGATACAAAAGTCAGCAAACAGGAATCTTTCCAAACTGTCCCATCCTTCACACATGATGTGGCATAAACGTGAATACACTCGGGTAACAATAATGAACAAACCAAATTCTACAGAGGCAAAACTAAAACTACCTGCATGGATAGACACCATTAGAGCAGAGGCATTATCTACCTGTGACTCTTCATGACCTGTCATAACCTGTCGACACTGTTTCATTTTACCTCAGAATTGCACTTGAGTAAATGTACTTAGTTACTTTCCGCCACTGATTATGTTTAACTTAACACATTTAGTATCACAGTTGACTGTATTAGCTAGTATTTGAAACCACCTTCTCTAAGCTCTTCAGTGTCAGCGAGTCAAGAGTTACAGACAGTCACACAGATTCAGTGTGGATTTAAGATGGAAGCTGCTGCTCAGGTCTGGTGACCCCCCTGCCCTGGCTGTGGCCCGGCACCACACACTATCAACCTGGACCCACATCCAGTCTCAAAACGGCTGCGTAAAATCAGACTGATGGTGGTTTCATCTTCTGCCATTTTAAAAACCGAGTTGCCCAAACAGTCAGTGGAAAGTTGGCGTGAGAGTGAACCAGAGCTGGCAGCTGGAGCGGCTTCATAAAACGACACATGTTGAATCAATACAACATTTGCAGACGCATGGATGGACGTTCTGAATACAGACGTCAATATGTGTTTGTTCAACGACACGCAGCGGCCGGCAAATACACAATCAATACCAGGCACACAACATGATCCAATGAGCAGACGGCTGCTTTCTCAGCCCTCCACCCATCATCTGAACATCCTGCAGGTTTGGACAGTGGCCTCGCCGCTGGGGGAGGATATCACATTTCAGGTGTGAAGCGTGACGTCTGTGCAGCTCTGAGGCGTCGGTGAGGCAGAGAGATAACGCAGGAACATCTCTACACTGACTCCGTGTGTGTGTGTGTGTGTGTGTTTTCTGATACCACACGTACATGCACAAGCATGTGTGGTGTTGAAACCAGACTGACGTAGCTTCAGACACAATTTAAGATTGTTTTTGTCTCGTGCAGCCGAGTGTAAAGTCATGTGTGAGTGTTTACATGTGAACAGCAGTGCAGTTTGTGTGATGAACCAAACGAAGCCCTCAGAGTTGCATTCATGCATTTCATGCTGATGCATCCAAAGAGACACATTGTGCTGTCAGCACATCCCTCTGTAACGCTCCCTCTCTCCTTCTGTTTCTCTATGTCTCTCCCTCCATCTCTCATCTTCTCTCATCTCAGCTAGACAATTACACATAATTGCAAATGCAGGTTTTAGTTCCATTTAATTCCATGAACTGAAATCTGTAGGGTCTGCAGAAAACAATGGAGGATTTGAGCATGCAGTGTATTTATAACACTAACCAATTATAGCCTTGTAAAACTCTGCTTTTTGGCCAATAAGTCAATAAACAGAGTTTTGATTTCCCTCATAGCAAAACCAGAGTTCATGAAGCCATGCAACCTTGGTGTGTATTTTAATTTTATTTTTAATCAAATACCATCATCAAAACAATCATATTCAAACTACCCTCAGTGCATTATTTATTTGTAGTGTTTTCAATGTGATGTGATCCCTCAGTTACCAAAGTTTTTTGATCTGATCAATAGGAGCCTATGACCTGATGATATTGTCAATACTAACACGTGTCAATAATATATGTGCTTGGCCCGGTGGCAAAACTGATAAGAAGCTGAATTTTGAACATTTAAGAAAATAACCTTGATATGTGTTGGAGAGCGCACCAAACTCTGTGGAAAAAAAGGTGCATTAAATATTTATTTGCTTACTGGTAGTAGTAGTTAACCTATACAATATGAAATGATATTGTTTATAAATCAACATGACTCAATTCGGCATTATTTAAATTACCTTAACCGTATCTTTCTTTTTTTAAAGACCGTAACTGGAATTATTTCATTATAACGGTTGCTGCCACATCCAGTGTGTTTCGATGAAAGAATTCTGTTGGAAAAACGGGCAAACCAACTCTAAAAAGAGACGCATTCATTAAATTGTTCCCTGCTTGGTGAATTATATGTATGCCGAAAGAAACAAACACTTCTCTCGGTGCCTGTTAAGTATTTCATTTCGTTCTACATTGACATTTGTTTTGCCGATAAGCATGTAAATATTAAATTGCTAGTGTTTTCTAAGTTACAAAACTATGGACCTTTGGCACGCAGAATAAACCAAGAAGTTACTCACCGTTGGGGCGGCCGAGGCGGGAAGCTGGAGCTCCACTAGCCGGTACGCATCCACCGCCGAGCCGTTGCCGCTCCACGCGGAAGCTGCAGACAGCGCCAGGGTCTCCGTGTCGCGCGCCGTGCAGTTCGACTCGCTGCACGAGGTGATGCTCTGCCGCGTGGACCGCAGCAGCGCGCTCTTCCCGCCGTCCATCCTCCTCCGTCCTCCTCTTCCTCGCTCCTCCTCACGCTCTGTCTGACCAGGAGAGAGAGAGGCGGCGCGGCTGGCAGGTGACAGGAAGTGCAGCGGCAGGTGATTAAATGCTCAACAAAAACACAAAGCAAAACTAAATCAGCTGAATGAGACTGAACAGAAACTGACTCTGACACATCTGCATGAAAAAGTAACTAAGTACATTTACTCCAGTAGATTACTGTACTTAAGTACAATTTAGAGGTACTTTCTATTTTCTGTTACTTTCTACTTCTACTCCGCCACATCTCAGAGGCAAATATTGTACTTTATACTGCTCTACATTCATCTGACAGCTTTAGTTACTTTACAGATTCAGATTATTGATACAAAATATAATCAACTAATGATGTAATATTATAGAATATAAAGTCATTAAAAGTAGCTCCACCTTTACAGCTGCAACATTAAAGTGATGAACACATGAATGCATCAATAATTATAATCTAATAATATCATATATATTATTCTGCATAATGAGTACTTTTACTTTTAGTATGTTTTGATGCTGATACTTTTGTACTTTTACTTGAATGCAGGACTTTTACTTGTATCGGAGTACTTCTACACTGTGGTGTTTCTACTTTTACTTAAAACCCCAGATTAAGTTCAGTTACAACATTTTGTAACATTCAATAACAACGTTTTTATATTATTATTATTATTATTATTATTATTATTATCTCTTACAATATCTGTGCATGGCATCTACTGACTGCAGAAAGACTGTGCGAACCGCGTGGTTACGGTTAAAGTTACCTAAAGAAAAGTGAAATCTGCACTTTCAGGTCCAACCCAAGTATTAAACGTAAAGCTCAGCCTTCGTCACTCGACTCTCTTCAGGGTAAATGTACACACCTGTGCTCTGTCACGCAAGTACTCATGGGAAGTGCAGTTCACAGTTGTAGTTCCCAAGGTCCAAAATACAACATGCCACAAAAACAAAAGAACGAGAAAACAAAAGGCCTTTTTCACAGAAGACATTTTGACTTTACAGGTGTAAATGATAAAGTTAATGGTGGCTGAATTCCATTTAGCTGCTTCAGCTTCAGGGTCCTGGTGCAGCGCACGCTGGCTCACCGTCACACTGTCATGGTTTTCCTACTTCGGCAAGTCAAAATGTCTGCTGTGAAAAAAGAGCCATCAGGAAATCAAATAGCTTAGCAGGCTACATGAACACATGTCACAAACATAAGTGTTCAGTGAACTCCATCTATACCTACAGGATGAAGGAGCCTGCTTTAACTACACCTCAGCGTGTTTCCAGGTGTTTCCAGGTGTTGGAGAGTTTGACTGCACACGTTTTAAAGTAGTCTAAAGCCTTCAGTGTCTCAGAGGAGCTGTGTGGAGTCTGATAAATGTCCTCGAGTGATGTCACCTGAGTCAGCGTGGGTCGGGGCTGAAGATGGAAACAGTGTGTTGGTGTGGAGTTAGAGAGAAGTGAGCTGACAGACCTCTGCAGCCGCTGCTCAGCTCTGCTGCAGGCTACATTAGCCGCTACATTAGCCGCTACTAGCATAACACACCCCATACTCAGTCATTATTAACAGACAATTATATTTATGCTTCTTGACTTGCAGTACTTGCTTCACCTTCCTTTATATTTTCTTCTCACCGTGTTTATTGTTACGCACCAAAAGGAAAGTCTTTGTATGTGAAATAAACTGATTCTGCTTCTCCCACCCAGCTGTCAGAGGGAGAGGTGCATTGTGGGTAATGTAGGCAGCAGGTTTTGACGAGGAAGGAGAATGAGTGGAATAAAAAAGAGGATATCTGATGCTTTTAACTTGATAAGATTGTTTCGTTCAAGAACAGGCAACTAAAATCTTTTCCTTTTTATTTCATTGTGTCCCCACAACCTGAGTACGTATCCATCCACCATGAAGACTGCAACATGAACAACATGAACATTATATTGCATTACATCAGACGTCTCACACCAAACTTAGAAGATTAAAAGGATGTGAAAACACTAAAAAGCACGAAGTCCGGCGCCTGTTTGCAGTTAAACTGAGCCGACCGGAAGGAGAAAAGCTTTTATCTAATACTTGTATGATGAGTGAAAACTGAAGAGGCGGTGTAATGAAGCAGGCTGTGTAGGTGGATTAAATAAACCCTGAGGGGCTTCAGAGAGCTTCTCCCCTCAAAATGAAGAAAATAATGAGGGTGACAAACATAAAAGCAGCTCACAAAGCTGCTGCAAGTGATAACACACCAACCGCAAAAACTGAGGACGCAGTCCATTTAAATGTTTGAAGGTTTAATTCAGTTTGAACATGAACTTTTATATTATAGCTTGGTCATTATGTTGTTTGTGTAGCAACACTAGTACCGACTCATAGCTTCAGTTTAATGTGTAATTCATGAAGCATTTCAGTCATTTCCTGATCAATCAGCTCGTGTTTTAAGGACAAAATCAGTTGTGATTCGTCAGATTAAACCTGGTGATGTTCACATATCAACATTTATTTTTCACATCCTGTGTCCCTAGTTTATTGGACATTTAACAAGTTTGATGCATCCAGGCTTTGTTTGAACTTTATTTCTAGTTTTACTGAAGATGCAGAACTTTCCAAAAATCTTGTACTTCAGTAAAAGTACTACTCTACCACAGTGTAGAAATACTCTGTTACAAGTAAAAGTCCTGCATTTTACAGTACAGAAGCATAGCAGCATCAAAATATCGTTAAAGTACCAAAAGTAAAAGTACTCATTATGCAGGATGGGCAGAATAATATATATTATGTTACTGGATTATAATTACTAAAGCATTCATGTGTAAAGGTGAGGCTAACTTTTATTACTTTATATACTGCTGGGAAGCTTGTGATTCCCCCCCGAGGATCAATAAAGTCTGATCTTAACCTGTAATAGAATGTCATAATTTATTTATTTTGATTTATTTTTATTCTAAAGCTGTCAGATAAATGCAGTAAAAAGTACAACATTAAGCTTTGAATTGTAGTGGAGTTGAAGTAGAAAGCAGCAGAAAGTAGAAGTACTCAAGTAAAGTACAAGTACCTCAAACTTGAGTAGTAAAGCACTATAAATGTACTTAGTTACTTTCCAGCACTGCAAAACAATGAGCCACTTTTTCC
This sequence comes from Macquaria ambigua, assembly GCA_008360985.2. Classification (NCBI taxonomy): domain Eukaryota; kingdom Metazoa; phylum Chordata; class Actinopteri; order Centrarchiformes; family Percichthyidae; genus Macquaria; species Macquaria ambigua. The sequence goes on along the minus strand of VMKM01003642.1, from coordinate 18,324 downwards.
TTTTTTTTCCTAAAACACTAACGGAGGTTAAATAACTGAAACATTTCCACAGTCCTCACTTTTCTCTGCTTCAATACGTTTTACACCAAATAACATCTTTAGACGTTCATGACACTAAACTAAAATCCACTCTGACCTGATCACTGCACAGGACCAGAATATATCATGTGAGTTAGAGAGGGACTTTCTCTGTACCTGAACGAGTCTTGAGAAGAAGAAAGTGGAAATCCAGGACCTGGACCAGAGCCACAATCAGGTCCAACGAAGCTGAAACTCTGGTGACCCTCTGGGGGCGTTTGTCTTCTGATCCACGGACGGAAACACTCTCCTGTTCACCATCCAGGCACCTTCACCCGGCTGCTAAGGCTTCGGTGTCTTAGGCGTACTCACACCTGCAGGAAACCAGCGTGCACCAACAGACATCAAGTCCTGCAGCTCCAGCCTGTGAAGACATATTCAACGTATTGATCCAGAGTCCTCAGTCTGCAGAACAGATGAACACAGGTAGCCATGTTTATAAGGGAGGGAGACCCACACACACATTGTTTCTGTGGGACGCTCTGATGAAAAGTCATTACGCTGATTATCTGCCGACCTGCTGCTGCTGCTTTGACTTAACTCACATCAGAGGAAATTACCAGACGAGGACAAACCCTCCTGCTGATGAGCAGACGAGTGCGTCTGGGTGTGTGTTGGTTAAACTGTGAACTCTCTGTCAATCTTAACTCTTATCACTGTAATGGACAGCAGAGATCCAACTAAAGCCCTTAAAATCTATTTGGACGCCCAAATCCACCAAAGTAAAGAGATGTGACCCCGCAGAGCTCATGACGGCTCTTGTCGTTCACCTTTGTTTCGCCCCGAAGCAGCGGTCAAAGTACTGTACTGAGTACTTGTACTTTACTTGAATATTTCATACCATTTCATGCCACTTTATACTCCTACTTTGACAGCTGGAGTTACTTTACCAATATTTTTCATACAAAACATATGATGAGAATATAAAGCCTGGTTATAGATTAAACTAACCAACGTAGTTAAAGTAGTTAAAATTAGCGTTAACGTCAGTCATTTTAGAGTAATTTCCAGGGAAGATCTACGTAATTTAGTTCCAATTAAAGGAAAGTAAAGACATGTTCGGAGGCAGTTCTATGTGTTTAATTGGTTTTGTTATAGAGCCTTTTAGTGCTGACGTCATGATTACGTCACAGCGTTAGCTGGAGGCCAACACGAATCACCTCAGAGCAGCAGCTACATCACCAACCGAACATGTCACCTTGCTGTGTTGTTGGAGTAATGGCTCCAAATTGAAATTTGATCGCATACAGACAACTAAGGCAACGAACATTATGTTGACCCACAGACTGTATATAAAGATGGCCGACGTGTCTCCACTTCCTCCCACTGTGCAAAAATGAAGCCAAAATATCTCAAATATTAGTAGTGCTTAGTAGAGGGAGCTTCAACAGTCTGAAGGTGCATGTTGTGTGTCAGGTGTGTTCCACCTTACAGGTAATCCTGTCAGATCGTCCGTCCATTGAGTGAGCGTGTGCGGGTCGGCCAGTCTGCTCCCATTGGTCAATGTTAACTTTTTCAAGTAACCCTCACGGCCCGAACACATTCAGAGAAACTCTATCTGGATTCCTAACTTGCAGAGAGCAGCAGATGTTTCTCTGCAGGAGCCTCGATTCGTCTCCTGCAAACAGGTTTCACACCTCAAACTCAAAAAGCCAGAAGACAACGTGAACGCATGTGTTTGCTCTTTAGAAAGAACAGCAGGCTTCATGTCACAAATTTACAAGAAAAAACTCAGAAAAATTGTGTGTTTTTTTGTTTTTCTCGGGATATTACCCCCCTCCCACAGCTCCGTAATTTATTTATTTTTACCTACAAAGAGCATCCGAAAGGGATTTCTTCTTCTTTGATAACGAGTGGGGGTCACGTCGTTAAATGTCCTGTCTGTAATTAAAGAAGCTGTTTAACTTGTTATTAACGAGGAGGTACAGGGGGCCGGCAGAGACCTGTAATTCACACTCTGTCTGCACTAACAGACAAAAGCTTTTAACACATTTTCTCTTCATGTGCCACATTTTTAGTGATTTTTCAGCTTTTTATTTGCAGCATTTCTGCTCAGGTGTTTATGACACACTGTGGAGGAGAATCCTTCACAAACACAAGGTGTGTTTTCCTATAACAGAGTCACGTTTCTTCTTTTCATGAATCTAGAAGAACAATCGTGACGCTGAAACAAAAAACAACAAAATGCTTTAAAATGAAAAACAATACTGAATTGTGTGTGTGTGTGTGGTTGCCGTTGACAACCAAGGGTAAAGACAGAAACACCGCATCCATTTAATCACCAGTTAAATTGATGGAAGCTGAGAGGAATGTAGGACACTGAATGACTGACAGGTAGGAGAACAATACACACACACACACACACAATGAGGACACACACACACACACACACACACAATGAGGACACACACACACACACACACACACAATGAGGACACACACTGAAGGTCGTCTCTCTCAGTCTGAACAGAAAGCTGTTGTGCTGATGTGAAAGTAATTACAGGTAAGTACATCAGTACATTCAGATGATGCTGACAGCAGTCTTCACAGTAGAGACACAGTACAGTCCTACAGTACCGCAGTACTACAGTACTACAGTACCGCAGTACTACAGTACTACAGTACCGCAGTACTACAGTACCACAGTACCGCAGTACCACAGTACTACAGTACCGCAGTACCACAGTACCGCAGTACTACAGTACTACAGTACCGCAGTACTACAGTACTACAGTACCGCAGTACCACAGTACCGCAGTACTACAGTACCGCAGTACTACAGTACTACAGTACCGCAGTACTACAGTACAATTTCAAGGTACTTCCATTTTCTACTGCGTTCTACTTTTACTCCACCACGAAATACTGAACTTTTTACTGCATTTATCTGACAGCTTTATTTACTTTACAGATTCAGATTATTGATACAAAATATAATCAACTAATAAATGATAATGTGATATTATTGATTAACCTACCAGCAGAAGATAAAGTGATTAAAATGAGCTCAACATTAAAGTGATGAACACATGAATACATCAATAATTATAATCCAGTAATATCATATATATTATTCTGCATAATGAGTACTTTAAGTATATTTTGATGCTGATACTTTTACTCAAGTGAATTAATTGAAAATGTGTCTAATTAAACACACTGAACTGTAACAAATCATAAAGTCTTTTTCAGGAAACTTTTAAGGAGATGACAGGCCTGTAAAACAATAGATTACATGAAGACAGACTTTAAATAAAGGATGTGATGAGTCGACTATTAACTCTGCTTCCATGTGAGGATGGATATAATATATTATATATAACATAATATACGCACTGACGGGTGGAGGAGAAAAGCTGATGAAGCTCCATGAATCTCATTCATCTTGTGACTCGATAAAGAATCATTTCCCCTGTCTGTCTGTCTGTCTGTCTGTCTGTCTGTCTGTCTGTCTGTCAGGACTTCTGCTTGATTGGCAGCTGACGCAGGAAGCAGCAGGGTGGAGAGCTGACCCTCTGTGTGTGTGTGTGTGTGTGTGTGTGTGTGTCCAGAGGGTAATTCATTCATTTATAAAACTGAATCCATCCCCGAGTCAAAGGACAAAAATAATCCTCTTGAGTATTAATCCATCAGTTTCTCATGAATACATCTTCATTCAGACTAACTAATTTATTAACCCTCTGTTTGGGGTCCTGGAGGCCCCGGATCCTGGAGGCCCCGGATCCTGGAGGCCTCTACATCCTTTTATAAGGTCAGAAGAAAAGCAATAAAGTATTTATTATTTTTACCCTCACAGCAGGAAGAACACAAGGGTTAGATGGTTAAAATATGCTGTTTACTTTTTAATTATAAAATGACGCCATGTTGTTTTATTAAATGCCATAGATACTCTACACTGTGAATTCATTGACCGCCACGCCTGCTGTTTCTGTATCAGCTGTCAATCAGGCTGAAGTCCTGGGTTTACTCTGTGTGTGTGTGTGTGTGTGTGTGCGTGTGTGTGTATTACCCACAACATGGGGACCAAACAGCAGGTCCTCAGAGGGTGAAACCGCTTAATTTTGTTTTAAAGTTGAATTATGAGCGGGTTTAAATTATAACTACTCACTACAAACACACATTAAAGAGGACCACAGCACCAGCACAAGGGATAGAAATTACTCATTTTAATTCATATTCAGTGCTCTTAAGAGCCAGTAAAATAGAAAAAATGACCAAAGTTTTCAGCTCATTTAAAGTCATTATCCTCATTTCTGATCCCTGTTTATAGCATTTTTCCAGCAATAGCCCCCCACCTTACTGATTGATCTGATTGATATCAGCCTCACTGTTTACTGATCGCTCTCCTGCAGCCATATCAGAGCTGGATTGAGCTACTGCTAAAGCTAACACTACATTTCCTACTGCTGCTGCTGCTTTACGTTAAAACACTTCAACTGGACTTTTATTGTGAAGCAGTCACAGGAAACTCAGTGTATTTGTCACTGAGGAAAAAATGCAGGAACATCAGATAGACAGATCAGATGGTTTAATTACTGTTTTCTGTTACCTAAGTAGCCGCCGCTTCTGTTCAGCTTCTGTTCAGCGGAGGAGGAGAGCGCTAAGTGCTAATTGGAGCTTCTTGACAACAGCACGGCAACAATACAATCAATAGAAAACATGAAAATACATGAGCACACACACACACACACACACACACACACACACACACACACAACAAATGTGCAACCAATCCAAGCGCATAAACCAAAGTGCAAAGAGGACATGAACGATGAAGCACATTTCATCACAACACATCCAATTAACATTTCTTCTTCACCTGCTGCATAGTGACAGAGTCTGAAGCTCTCTGATTGGATACTTCTTACAGCAATGCAATCTGGGACTTGTAGTTAACCAATGTTGGATTGGATAGTTTTTATTTTAATGTTGTTTGTACCTTTGACGTTTTATCAACAAAGCAGAAGCTCTTCAGCTCAGAGTCTCATAGCTTTACTGGTGATTGAATGAGGAGTATTTCATGTCCAGGACTCACGCTGTCTGATATAATCCCAAATAATCTGTACAGTGTTCGATCGGACATCTCAGCAGTGTTTTTCTGCACTTTTGGCCCTTTGATGCTGCTTCGACCCAAATCTCTCACAGTTTTGTAACGTTCATTTGCTAAAAGAGCGACCTTGTGTTCCATGTTGAACTGGGTCATGGTGGTGAACTAATGCTTCATCCTTTATGGACGACTGCGTCGTGCAACACACATCATTCACAACATGACCTTCAGTGTGTCTTTCCCATGTTTCATCATTAACTCCTGAAGAGTGATGAACAGCCAATGGCGTTCAATATCACGATCGAACAGAGGCTGTGTGGGTGTCTGTGTCGTTGGGATCGGGACGGGAAAACCAGTGGTTATATATGTTTTAATCTATAATTTAAATTGTATTTTATTATATATTGAAATTTTAATGTAGGCTTTCACTGGTATTTACACCACAAAGAATTCTCTGACTGGCTGAAAGGTAAATTAACCTGCAGGTAACCACAGCATCAGTAGCCAATATATTTAAATAGCTTCAACCATGTGCTCTCTGCCATTATGTTGAAGTCCAAAGTAATTGCTTTTTTCTGGGTTACTTGTATTGCGGCCTCTCTCTTTGTCCACCCACATATCGTAGCAGTTGACCTAAACACGAGTTAAATTGCCTCCAAACACTCTCAGCTGTCCACACGGAGACCACGTGGAGCCAAACACTGACTTTTTTTATTGTCTTTAGACAATAAATCAGAAGTATTCAGATCTTTGAGTGAAAGCAGTAATACTACAGTGTAGAAATACTAAAAGTCCTGCATTGAAAATCTTACTTATGTCAAAGTACAAAAGTATCAGCATCCAAATATACTTAAAGTACCAAAAGTACTCATTATGCAGAATAATATATACGATATTATTGGATTATAATTATTGATGCATTCATGTGTTCATCACTTTAATGTTGCAGCTGTAAAGGTGGAGCTACCTTTGATATGTTTTATATACTGCCGGGTAGTTTAATCCATAATATCATATCATAAAGTATTAGCTGATTTATATTTCACATTATTAATCTAAATCTGCAAAGGAACTAACGCTTTCAGATAAATGTAGTGGAGTAAAAGTATAAACTAGAATAAAATGGAAATACAATTCTATTTTAATATCATTTGCTAAGGCACAGTGTTTTAAACAAAAAGCTTACACAGTGTCACCAAACGGATTATTATTAAGAGTCACTCACGTTTTATGCATATATAAATGTATTTCTTTAATAATAAATTGATTTTGTAGTACAATAATTTTCATATTTCATTCATATTTTATATATATATATATATATATATATATATATATATATATATATATATATATATTTATTTATATATTATTATTTTTATATATTATTAAAAACTAAAACCTGCTGACTACACAGCAGCTCAAGCTGCTGCGGGGCATCTCCATGTCGCAGACGTCGGACCACCTGTTGGTGTTCCCATCGTAGCGCTCCACCTTACAGATGGCGCCACGATGGTTGAACCCTCCGGCCACGTGCAGGTGGTCCTCCAACACGGAGATGCCACAGCTGCTGCGTGGATTTTCCATGGTGCTGCCCGAGCTCCACTGATTCGATGATGGGTCATATACCAGGACTCTGCAGGTATACCAGCGGCCTCTGTAGCCACCAACCTAGGAGAGGAACATTTCAAATCTTTTACTTGACAAAAAGTAGTAATACCACAACGGAAAAATACACTGACACTACATTAACCTGCACCTGGTACACCACCATGTTGGATTTCAGTCCATCAGTCTGTGTCAGAGTGTGTTGATGAATGACATCAGTGTCTGTGCTCTGCTTACCACATAGATTTGGTCCCTGTAGGCGACGGCCCGTGTCCCGTTGAACCCGACTCCCGTGGGGGCGATCAGCGTCCACTGGTCGGTGTGAGGGTTGTAGCACTCGGCAGTTGACAGAGGTTCATACCTGTTGAAACCACCGAAAATGTACACCTGGGAAAAAAAGTATAAGCCGTGCTAACATTAGCATTTAGCTCAAAGCACCGCTGTGCCTGTACGGCCTCACAGATCTGCTAGCATGGCTGTAGCCTCTCAGTCTTGTTACGCATTACTGTTGTTTTGGCAGAAGGAACACACGTGTACCAAAGGCAATGAACAAAGAGGGACAGGTGTCCTGTCAGTTCCACCTACCCTGCCGTGTAGCGTCGCGGCGCTGGCATCGCTCCTGCGCTCGTGCATCGGGGCGATCAGAGTCCACTGGTTGGTGTCAGGCTGGTATCGTTCTGCAGTGTTGAGTCTCTGGTGTCCGTCGTAGCCTCCCATGGCGTATATGCAGCCGTTCAGCGCGACCACGCTGACGTAGCGTCGGGCTGCGTGCATTGACCCCGCCTCTTGCCAGGTGTTGTTGGCGAGGTCGAGCTTTTGTACACTGCTTAAACAGCTGGCGCCATCAAAACCTCCGATACAATAGACCCATCCATCGAGGGAAACGCAGCCGTGGAAAGCTCGAGGAGCCTCCCCGTCGTTGTTCCCTCTCCTCCAGCGGTCAGCTCGAACATCGTACATCTCAATCCTGCTGGTAGGAGAATCATTCGCCCAACCACCGATAGCCAATAGGAAAGCAGGGGGCAGGCGTGTGCGGGTCAGCGGTCTCTCCATATTGGCACCAAAGTATACATCCAATAATGTCTGTATGGCAGTGTTCACCATGGTCCTGCACACCGGACTCTTCCTCACCAGAGCGTTAGTGGCCACAGTGTCACACAAGTAGTCCGCTGACATCAACAGCAGGCGCACCTGCACAGACACAAGAAGGAAGGAAATAGTTAATAAATACAGTAAATGTACTTAGAGCAGCAGTTAACTTGATGTCCAGCCTTCAGTTACCTTGCTCAGCAGCGTGACCACGTGGCCCCCTCGTTCCTCAGGAGCGTGGTCGATCCAGCGGAGGACTGCCTCAAACACGGTGCTCTCCTGCCTCACATTGAGCTCGTCCTGCTCGATGATCTCTGCCAGCTGCTGCACAGAGAGCTGCAGGAACTTTGCAGAGGATTCTGCGACTCCCTCAAAGTGATCCATGACGTAGAGGTAGGCCTGGTTCCTCAGGTCAGGATATTTGTGGGAGTCCGCCAGCATCCAGGTGGTGATGCAGTTCTTCAAACAAAGCTCCTGCTTCAGGAAGTCGCAGCAGGCCTGCACGATGTCCTTGATGGCGAAGCGGTTTGCTCCCGCCAACAGCTCCAGCACGTTCTCCTTCCTCACCACAACAGAGCGGGTGTGGGCGTATTCCAAAATGAGGCTCATTACGTTGGATGACACCTGGGAGAACGTGTAGACCTGCTGCCCTGATGTTGCTGGTTCACTGCTGAAGAGCTCTCTGTGGGAGAAAGACACAGGAAGCAGCTTTTAAGAGGATCTTTCTGTCATACTTGTACAATTTCTACTTCAAGCTGCATTGAAAGAGTCCTCCACCCATTTATCATTGCACTCCTATAAACACTGTCGGACTCATCAAAATTGCCTCAGAACCAAAGATATTATCTTTTCTTACTGCACACATTCTTCTATCTTGTGGTGCCTACGTTACCCATAATGCAATGTGACCGCAGCCAGTCAGAGACTGTGGCGTGTTACGCTAGTAGCAGCTAATGTAGCCTGCAGCAGAGAGGAGGAGCGGGCTACAGAGCTCTGGTAAGCTCAAAGCCCACAAGGACACAGCAGTGAAACTTCTCCAACAACAGGGACGTTCTAATGTTAAAGTTGAATGTGTCAGGATGTCTAACTGCCCGCGGCTCACTGATCCAACTAATCCAAACAAAGCAGTCGACCAAACTGAACAGGTCCAACAGTTGACTCTGACCAAACCAACACGTGTGTTTGTTGGAGAATGTTTGGTTGGTGCCATGAGCTTAAACCAGAACAAGTGACCTACTCTGGGGCCTTGATGCCACAGGTTGAGAAACTCTGTTTGTTATCTTTCAAACTTAAATGCGTTTTGTTTTACATTCAGTGTTTCTCATCAAAATGCATTATTTGAATCAATTCAATTTTCTTCAATATGCTTTATTGGCATGAATGTAACAAAGCGTCGGGTAATAATATTAAAAAAATAAATAAATAAAAAAAAAAGGTACAATTCATAAAATCAGGAAAATAGCAAAAGGTAACTTGTATACACATGTGAGACTGTGGAAGTTTCCAACAAACCTCCTCAACAACCATTTGCTAGCTGGATTTTCTTGCCCCTAAAAACAGCTCCATCACACTTTTAGTGGTCAAAACTCCACAGGGTACCTTCAAATCCTCCTAAAACTTCTGCATTATGTTACATGAAAATCACAAAATGAAATAAATACAGAATCCACCAAACCAACGTTGACCAACTCACCTGAAGTATGTGCTGCAGCTGCAGAGGGCGTTCCTGTTGACTCTGAACTTGACGTCTCCGACTGCGATCTCAGCGTCGCACAGCTCTCCCTCCACAAGAAACTCCTTAACGATCCAGCTCATTGTTCAAATCAATATTCACACTAACTGTAAGTTAATCAATCCCTGATGACTTTCTCCTGCCACACCGATTTCACCAGATAGCTTTGATTTGAAAATCACATTCTATTCTTTACATCATGCTGCATTCAAATGTCACTCATGAGGTTGTATTTTTAAAATGAGCTCATATTTTCTGCATCAACAACATCAGCAACATTTTCTTTTTGTTTTAAAGACATGAAACATCCAAAGCAGCGTGATGGTAAAGCAACACAGGACGTCTGAGGACCAGAAATACATGTCAGGAGGAATATTTATGGAAATATCGAGATGTTATTTAGGCCTAATTTACAGTGTGGAGGAGTTCTCTGTGTCTCAGCTGTTGAATATTAACTTTAACTGTTGTGAAAAGTGTCAAAAGAGTCTGTTTGTGTGAAGATGAACAGAAGAAAAAAGTTCCAGAGGTTACACACCTGATCTGTTGACTCATTCACCTTCGACACTCTGGATTTCCTGAGGTCAAAAGGTCCCTGAAGTAATCACGAGGCAGGATTCTTTTCCTGTGTGAAAAGAGAAAAGAAGAGTTTTCATAAGAAAATCCACAATAAATCAAAGTTTTATACTTACTGCATCACTAATAGGTTTAAGGTCAGGGGTCAAAGGTCACAGAGTAGAAACAGAGCCAGCTGAAGAAGGTTCATTAGTAAAATAAAACTTCATGTTACAGCAGGAAGCTGAAGATGACAGAAAATCATCAGAGAATTTTAAAGGAGCAGACCGCGTATTTATACAGATTTTAGCCTGATAACTTTAAATGTATTTGCTTGGCGTGTCTGTCAATCATTTTCCAGATGAGCGAGCTAACAGTGTGATGTACAGGGTGTTTGTGCAGAGTGCACGTGTGGTGTGTTTCTCCACGACGGCTGCAGATCCTCGTTTCTAACAAGAACAAATAGAACAGAAGAAGCCGAGGAACTAAAAAAGACAAACATGATGCAGCTGTTGAAGATGTGTGTGTGTGTGTGTTAGCTAAGTGTACAAACAGATTAAATGAGACTCGTGCAAGAAAACTGGCTGTTTTTTCTTCTGTCTTTTGTTGTAAAAAGCAACTTTTCACAGATTTGAAAGTTCACGTTTGACATGTTCCTTTAATTATTTCATTACTGGTCTAATGATCCAGGTGGAAAAAGCTGTGAAATCATCCTTTATTTCTGTTTCCACACAGACAATAAACCCTTCACAAACCTGAGTTTTAAACAGTCTTCAGAGTCTCCGTGTTGATCTAGTCCAGGTCTTACAGGTCTAAGTGTCATGGTGTTTCTGTGGTTTTTCTTGTGTGGTGGGTGGGCGGGCAGGTTGAAAGTACTGGGAGGAGTAAACTGAGTCCAGCAGATGGCAGTAATCAGTGAAGATATCAGCTGCTGTAAAACTCACTGAAGAAGAAGAGTCTTCTTCTTCTACTGCGGCTGTTTCTGTCCATTGGCGTCCAGTCCACCTCCGTTTGTGTTCGTTCATTTTTGAAACACATTTATTGAAGATGTCAGAAGATCTGCGGGCAGAGCTGGAGAAATACCTGGAGACTTTAAACATCCAGACCACCTGCGTGGAGCACCCGCCGGTAAAAGTGAAACCTAGAAACAGCTGATCATGAAATCAGCTCACCGAGTCCAAACTTTCTCATCAAACCCATCATTATGTTGTGATTGTTTTAAGGCAAAACATATTTGGAGGCACTACATGAATCGTTAGAATTAACTCTTCTATTCGGCGTTATCCAACACTCAGAGTGGCACTCACTGTAGTATAGTTTTAGCTTGGGGAATTGGTGTGTTTTCTCAACATTACATTGTTAATAGACACGTGGACGAATTGAATTGTTATCATTTGAAGTAAAGGAGAATTGTATTTCCTATTACTCGTATGCCGAATTCACCATCAGATCAATTCAAGTTGAAATAATAATAAGATTTGTTCCTGCAGTCATGTAGTTGTGCGCGTGATCAAGGCAATCTAAAAAGCGGAACGTTTTTGAACGGAATCTTGGATGACGATCTCTCCAAACTTAACGTCACCTATTCGCGATATAATGACGATTTTATTCTGAAATGCAAACGTTATTTATTCACGAACTTTGACACCTTCCTAAGATTTTTTTTTTTATTTGTAACACTTTAATCATAGTATGTTGTTTTTATTTATTTACTGCTTGAACAGTGAGTTACGTAGAAACGTTCCCTCTAATGGAAAAAGAGTGTTTTTGTGCAGCCCTGAGTTTATTTTCAGATTCAGGTCTACAGATGGTTTTAATAACCTGTTAGACACGTTTCTGTTGAATGAAGCTGCTGTGACCTGCAGTCGCCTGCAGGGGCGCCAACAGATAACTAATGTCTGTCCTGCGCCTTCACACGTAGTCATTCAGCTTCACTCTGAAGCCTTGCAGGTACTGCAGGTAGCAGTGTGACAGTCTGATGGAGCCCAGAGTGTAGTTTTCATGTGTTTCTACCTCTGTTCCTCTCTGCTAAATGTTGTTTTCATGTGTCCTCATGGTTTGAGACGTTTAATAAATCCTACATTTAAAAATAGTTGCTAGAATGTGCTCATATGTTTATCTGTCCATTTCTCTTATTTAAACTTGTAACGTTATAATGAAAAAGGAATAAAGATTCAAGATTCAAGAATTTATTGTCATTACACAACAATTTACATCAGCAATCACTGGCAATGAAATTCTTAAATCCCAGGCTCCCCAAACAATGCTAAAAAAAATTAAATAAACAAGAAAGAGACACTCAATAAGAACAAAGATTAAGAAATAAAAATAAAAATATAAGATAAATAATAAACAAGAGTAATAAAATAAATAAAACCTTAAAATATAAGTTATACAACAATATATAAACTGTAATATAAACTTAGTATTATACAACTAACAGATATATACAATAAAATATATACAATAGAAAAAATATATATACCATAGAAGTGAAATGTATTATTTAAGAAGTGGTGGTACTGTGGACAGAGTTTAAGAGTCTTATGGCCCGCGGTATGAAGCTGTCCCTGAGCCTGGTGGTTCGGGCTCGAATGCTGCAGAACCGTCGGCCAGATGGCAGCAGACAGAACAGTCTGTGGCTGTGGTGACTGGGGTCCTTGATAATCTTGCTGGCCTTCTTCCTACACCGTTTGGTGTAGAGGTCCTCCATGGATGGCAGCTCCGTCCTGGTGATGTGCTGAGCAGCTTTCACCACCCTCTGTAGAGCCTTACGGTCGAGGGCAGTGCAGCTGCTGTACCAGGCGGTGATGCAGCCAGTCAGGATGCTCTCTATGGTGCACCTGTAGAAGCTGCAGAGGATCCTGGAGTCCATGTTGAGCCTCCGCAACCTGCGGAGGAAGAAGAGCCGCTGTCTGGCTGATTTTGTGATAAAGTCAGTGTGGTGAGTCCAGGTGAGGTCCTCGCTGATGTGAACTCCGAGGAACCTGAAGCTGCTGACTCTCTCCACCGTAGTCCCGTTGATGGAGAGGGGGGAGTGTTCCTCTCTCTGCCTCCTCCTGAAGTCCACGATCAGCTCCTTTGTTTTGCTGACGTTGAGATGGAGGTTGTTGTCCTGGCACCAAGATGTCAGGGCTCTCTCTTCCTCTCTGTAGGCCGTCTCATCGTCGCCGGTGATCAGGCCGATGACGGTCGTGTCGTCAGCAAATTTGATGATAGTGTTGGAGCTGTGGGTGGCCACGCAGTCATGCGTGAACAGGGAGTACAGCAGAGGGCTGAGCACACAGCCCTGGGGAGCGCCGGTGTTGAGAGTCAGGGTGGAGGATGTGGTGCTGCCCATCCGCACAGCCTGGGGTCTGCCCGTCAGGAAGTTCAGGATCCAGTCACAGAGGGTGCTGTTGAGCCTGAGGTCTCTGAGCTTGGTGACAAGCTTGGAGGGCACGATGGTGTTGAACGCTGAGCTGTAGTCAATGAACAGCATTCTCACATATGTGTCCCTCTGGTCCAGGTGGGAGAGGGCATCTTCAGTTGACCTGTTGGGCCTGTAGGCAAACTGAAGTGGGTCCAGTGAGTCTGGGAGGGAGGAGGTGATGAAAGATTTGACGAACCGCTCAAAGCACTTCATGATGGTGGAGGTGAGTGCTACTGGGCGGTAGTCATTCAGGCAGAGGATTTTGGTTCTCTTGGGGACAGGGACAATGATGGTCTCCTTGAAGCATGTGGGCACTACAGACTGGAGCAGTGACATGTTGAAAATGTCTGCAAAGACGTCTGCCAGCTGGTCTGCACACACCTTGAGAGCTTGGCCGGGGATGCCGTCAGGTCCAGGAGGCTTACGTGTGTTAATCCGTTTAAATGATCTACACACGTCTGCCCTGGTTATCACAGGTGGGCAGTGGTCCTCCTGAGCCTTTTGCACCTCCACAGCTGGAGAGTTGCTCTCAAAGCGGGCATAAAAAGTGTTCAGTTCGTCAGGCAGAGATGCAGACATCACCTCAGCACTGCTGATCTTCCTTTTGTAGTCTGTAAGAGTTTTTAATCCGGCCCACATGCTCCTGGTGTTGGAGCCCTGGTAGTGAGACTCAACTTTGTCCCTGTACTTCCTCTTTGCACTGCTGATGGCTCTCCGGAGCGCGTACCTGGACTTCCTGTACTCCTCCAAATCACCTGAGTTGTAGGCGTCTGTCCGTGCTTTAAGTTTGGCACGGACTTCTCCGTTAACCCAGGGCTTCTGATTGGGGAATGTCCGCACAGTAATCCTCTGTACGACGTCATCGATGCATTTGCCGATATAGCCAATGACCGCGTCCGTGTATGTGTTTATGTCTGTGTCCTTAAACACACACCACTCCGTCGTGCTGAAGCAATCGCGCAGAGCCGAGTCTGATTGGTTGGACCACTGCTGAATGGTCCGCGTCACCGGTCCGTCACGCTTCAATTTCTGCCTATAGGAAGGCAGCAGCAGAACTGAGGCGTGGTCTGATTTTCCGAAAGGAGAGCGAGGGAGGGCCTTGTACGTGTCCACGAATAAAAGCACATTTGTAGTTGTTGCATTTATTTGAGGTTTTGAAATTTTAATTTTCAGCTGTGTGTTAATGTATCCCCCCCCCCCCTGCAGGTGTTCACGGTGGAGGAGATGATGCCTCACCTGCAGGAAGTGAGCGGAGCCGTCACTAAGAACCTCTTCCTGAAGGACAAGAAGAAGAAAGGCCTGTGGCTGGTGTCGGCTCGCCACGACCGCCAGGTCAGCTCACATCCACCATCACAGGAACGTTTCATCCGCCTGACCTCTGAGGGCATCGCCTCCATCCTCGTCCCATAATCCTCTCTGCTCCTCCACAGGTGAACCTCAACGACCTCGCCAAGAAGCTCGGCGTCGGCAGCGGCAACCTGCGCTTCGCAGACGAGGCGGCCATGTTGGAGAAACTCAAGGTGAGAACTGGTTAAAACACTAGAACCAAAACAAATCCGCTCTGAGCCCCTCAGGGTCACATACAGTTTGTCAATGTGTCATAAGACCTGGATTATTTTTAAATGTGCATTTAAATAGAGTGAAAATACTTGTACTTTTGTCTCCCCCTTCTGGCAGTTAGAGTAATTACACAAACACTCACCTACAGGGGAGCTCGCTCAAACTTCACCGTTCCAATAATCCGTTATTTAGGCAGAGTAAATGTAGTATTTTACATCCTGTCTGCCCTCAGGCTCTGCTCTTCTTCCAGCCTCTCCACCGATGGTTCTCCTGTCTGTTTCTGTTCCTGACTGTAGTCCTTCCTCTGAACGCAGTTTGTTTTATCTGCAGCATCAGAAACTTTTCTTGGAGCTTCTCAGGTTTTTCCTCCAGACTCCTGGTTGCTGCAGAGAGAAGTATCTGAAGTCTACGTCAGTCATGTGACCATCGAGCATTATGAACTTCTCTCTCTACATGGCTCTGGTTTTACTACCAGATTTAAAAACTGTTATGCTGCGACACAGAGAGGTTTACCTGGAGGTGATCGGCTCAATCAGCGCTGTGACGTTCATTTATATGTAAAAGTCCTGCACTCCATCTTTAAGTGCTGCATACACGTACAAGTGATTTCTGGAATTCACAATTGTCTCTTGGGTACAAATGAAATTTCCGCGTGGTCCAAACCCGTCGTACGAGTCATGTACAGATAGTCTGACTTCAGTGCCATATGTTACCAGAGTGAAACAAAATGTGATGTGCATCATGGTTTCTCCTTTAGATGTTATTATCAACATTTTCAATTTGTACATTAAAAAACTCTGAGTGGAAACTCTGCTAAAGTAAAAGTACTCATTATGCAGAATATATATGTATATATATATTATGTATATATATATATATATATATATATATAATATTACTGGATTATAATTATTGATGCATTCATGTGTTCATCACTGTAATGGGGGGTGGAGCTACTTTTAATCGCTTTAGACTCTGGTGGGTAGATTGTGAGTTCGCTCCGGGATCAATAAAGTTAATGTTAATAAACAAAGGTTGTATTCTCATCACTTCCTGCGTCCGTCTCCTCTCAGGTGGGTCAGGGCTGCGCGACGGCTCTCGCTCTGCTCTTCGATAAGGACCGGAGCGTGAAGTTCGTCCTGGACCGGGACCTGGTGGAGGGAGGCCACGACATGGTCTACTTCCACCCCATGACCAACGCCGCCACCGTGGGGCTCCGACCAGACGACCTGCTGTACTTCCTCAAGGAGACGGGACACGAGCCAGTCCTGGAGAGCTTCGAGTAGGACGGGACAGGAACCTGGAACCTGGACCTGGACCTGAACCGGGTTTAAAAACTGGACGTCATCCTGAACATAAAAACAACCTGCAGCAGAGAGGAGTCTGACTTAAAATGCTGCAAAGATTTAAAATGATCAAATGAAACGCAAAGAGAAGCTCGTTCATGAGTCCACATGCTGGACTTCTGCCCTCAAACAGAAAGGGAACATTTCTGCAGCTCTGCCAAAAACCATTGTTTCTTTTATTGACGATGAAATGTTTCACATTGACTTAGAGACAGAATCAGCCTCACAGATGGAGCAGTTATTTCTCCTGTTGTTCACGTGTGTTTCTCTGTTTTTATTAAAGGAGCAGACTGTTGCTTGTTGTGTTGTTTTAGCTCAGTACATACCGACTGCTGATCACTTTCAGATCATCCATCAGTTTTTAGATTGATTTCCTTCCAGGCAGACGGACTAGAAACTTGTCACAGTAAGTGCTTTTATTGTGAAAGGACCACCGGAGGTGCGTGCTGTCGGCGGTCCGGCAGTCTGCAGGTGAGTAGCTGATCACTGACGGTGACGCAGCGGTACGTGGAGCTGCTGACGCTTAAACTGTGGGGTGCGCGTGCGTGTTGCTCCCGGCAGTGCACGCGCCATCCATCCATCATCCTGCTGCTGGTGTGCTGGGTTTACTGTGCGCGTGCTGTCTGTGTCTGTGCTAAAGCTAACGATGTGCTAAAGCTAACATTGTTTGGCATGTTAAAGGACGACTGATGTTCTCAGAATGTCAAAGCTGCTTCTTCTTCTTCTTCTTCTTCTTCTTCTTCTTCTTCTTCTTCTATATAGACACATTTTCCAAAGGTGAATCGGAATTAAACTGAAGTGATTAAACTAAAACTAAACTCTCTTTAACTTTATTATTTTAACTAAAGGTTTAAAGTTTTTTTAAAAATGTAAAATGATATATTAAATTATCATAATCATAATATTTTTATGTATATTTTATATCATTTGTTTATAGATTCTAAATTAAACAATATGTATATGTTATGTATATAATGTACACATGTACACACATAGATTATATATATATATATATATATATATATATATACTTTCTTTCTATACTCATATATATATATATATATATATATATATATATATATATACTAATCTATAAATTTAAAAGTTATTCAATTTGAAGATGTGAAATAGCTTCCACAAAAATAAGAATTCAAAACTGTCTTACATGGCATCTCTCTCTGTCTGTGTGAAGCTCTAAGCTCTCTCTCCTCTCTCTGTCTGTGAAGCTCTCTCTCTCTCTCTCTGTCTGTGTGAGCTCTCTCTCTCTCTCTCTCTTTGTCTCTCTGTCTCTCTGTCTCTCTCTCTGTCTGTGTGAGCTCTCTCTGTCCTCTCTCTCTGTCTCCTCTGTCTCTCCTTGATATATATATATATATGATATATACTTGATATATATATATATGATATATATGATATATGCTGATAATATATATACATAAAACCGATGTATATATATATGCGATGCTTATTGGTGAATATATATATATATGATGTGTTGGTGAATAATATATATATATACTCACTTGATGTGTTGTGCGGTATATATATATATATATGTATTGAGGAATATACTTAGGCATATATATATATATAACGATGCTTGTTATTTGAATATATATATATATATATATATATATATATGCTGATGCTTGTTGTTGAGGCTTATATATATATATCTTGATGCTTGTTGTTGGAATAATATATATATATATATGATCGATTGTGAAGCTCTCTCTCTCTCTCTGCCTCTCTCTCTGTGGGTGTGAAGCTCTCTCTCTCTCTCTCTCTCTCTCTGTCTCTCTCTCTCTCCTCTGTCTCTCTCTCCTCTGTCTCTCCTCTCTCCCTCCTCTCTCTCTCCTCTCTCCCCTCCTCTCTCTCTCTCCTCTGTCTCTCCTCTGTCTCT
>VMKM01003641.1:22500-30000 GCA_008360985.2 Macquaria ambigua | reverse complement strand
TGATTTGGAGAGTCTGAATCATTTGATGGGGAAACATTTTTATGAATACTGAAGTCTACATAGTCGTCAGTCAAGTGTTTGTGTGTCAAGTTTACCAAAAAACTCCCTGTCAAAGATCCCTGTCAGTCTCAATTACAGACATCCAGTGCTGATCTTCAGTATCAGTATCAGCTAAAAGGTATCTGTATCAGACTCGGTATCAGCAGATGATCAATAATAAAGACTCATGAATCAGGGCTAAAAAAAATGTGATCGGGATCCATCATATCCACAGAGATTTGAGAAAAAACGAACTGATTCATAAGTTTTTTTAAGAATAGACTGAATTATACCAAGCTGTCCCGATCAGATAAAAACTACACTGAATGGGCAGAAAACCACCCAGTTTGGAAACAGCGGTTATGACTGGTTCCACTGGGTCCATTAATGAGAAAATGAAGCTTCGTCATCAGTGTCCTAATTAAACCCTGTAAACCCTGGAACTTGGATTTCAGAAGAAGAGACATGAAGGAAACATGAGCCGACTGAAAATGAATCAAGAAAACTTCTCTGAAGTCTTTTTTCTCTCCAGCTGCTTCACAAAGTGTTGAACTGTTTGAAATGTAAACTGCGAGTCTCTGAAGAGTCTGAGGAACAAATTCAGCTTCCAAACTGAATCAAACTGAATCACACAGATGCAGCTGATTGGATGGAAATGAATTTTCTCTCAGATATTAACGAGAAACAGACGCAGGAAAAACAACGACAAATCAAATACCCATCAGCCCCTCTGTCTGCCTCTCTCCATCCAGAGTCTGTATATATACATATGATTTGTTTCCATTTACATGGACAACATTGAGTTATTACAGCCATAATTACTGCGCTGCGGCGGCACGTCGGCGCCTTCATATCTGCCAATAAACCGCCGACCAAACGCCGACCGCCACAGTGAAGCAGGGCATCATGGGAATGAAATTAAGTCTTGATTTGGAGAGTGTGCGGGGCGGCCGGAGCGCCGCTCAGGTTAAATGAAAAGATGACTGCAGCCGGTTTGGTGGGGCTGTTCATTTGTTAGCGCACGCTGCAGGTTCGATTCCCCCAGAGGCCACTGCCGCCGCAGCCAGGGAAACCTGCCCGCATCACATCAGCGCCACGGTGACGGAGAACGAATATGAAGGGAGATGATGTTCCCCACGGAAACACGACGTAAATAAACTCTTATGGAAATGTTCGTCTGTAATGTCGTTTTGTCACAATCAATTTCCCATTACCCATCACCGCGGCAACGTATGCCATAATATACCACACACGCGCGCGCACACATACACACACACAGACACACACACACTGTGACTGAAATTCAGTTTGAACAGCGAAGACGGAAAAATGAAAAGAAACCAGGAGGGAGTTTAAAACAAGGTTAGTATGTAAAGAGGAGGAGAAGGAGAAGGAGGAGGAGAAGGAGAGGAGAGGAGAGGAGGAGGAGAGGAGGAGGGGAGGAGGAGAAGGAGAGGAGAGAGAAAGGAGGAGAGATAAGGAGACAGAGGAGGAGGAGGAAAGGAGAGGAGGAGGAGAGGAGAGAAGGAGGGGAGGAGAGATGAGGCAATGGAGGAGGAGGAGAGGAGGAGGAGAGGAGAGGAGAGGAGAGGAGAGAAGAGGAAAGAAGGATTAATCCTCTGATATTTGTTTCTGTTGGAGACTCTGAGGATGTGGACTGTAAAGAAATCAAGCTGACTTGATTCTCAGTAGTTTGTGTTTAATTAATAATACAAATTAATAATAATAATAATTAATAATTAATTCAACTTGAACCGGCAGATCAGAAGACACTCTCACACCACGAGGTCCAGTTAGTCTGGTCTAAATAACCGAAACCAGTATGAGGACTTTGTTTCTTTAAACCTCCCAGATGGACTCTGCAGGCCTCTGCAGGTCTTTGCAGGTCTCTGCTGCTGTTCAGACTCAGACAGATGTGGCTGCATGGCTGCATCTGGCAGGTTTCTGGTTCAGCACAGCAGCTCAGCTGGATCCTCTTTGGTATCCCCAGACCACCTGGGTCCATCAGCCTCTGAGAGAATCCAGCCTCCCCCAACCTGCTCCACCATGAGCTGAATCCAGTCCTGGTCCTCCTCCATCACCTGAGCTTGAACACAGAGAGAGTCCACCTGACCTCCTGATACCTGTTTGCTGCTTCAGGACTCACCTGGACCAACCAGACCTGAGAGGACTCTTTTCTTCTTCAGCCTCCTGCTGGTGTTTTCTTGTTTCACAACTTCAGCATTCAAAGTCACAGTGAACATACACACACACACACACACACACACACACACACACACACACACACACATACACACACACACACACACACACATACACATACACACACTGTTACACTCCTGACATTTGTCTTTCATCATCATGTAAAGGTCACCAGTCGGCCCTCTGCCAAACACACTGCTGCTTTATTAGCATCAGACTATCACTGTGTGTGTGTGTGTGTGTGTGTGTGTGTGTGTGTTTTTGTGTGCATGTGTGTGTGTGTGTCAATAAGCTTTAAACACACTCCGCTCTGCATCCAAACAACAGCAGCCGTGTCAGAGGTGACATTTACACTCACACTGTCGAATCAAAGTCACTCCAGCTCATAAACAGCACTGGTTACCACGGCAACATGCCTCAGCTTTCCCAGAGCATCATGGGTATTCCAGGTGGTGCTGCCAGGTAAACACAGGATGATACAGAAACTGAGGGCTGAAAACAGGGTCCTAATCCAGGTCAAGTGGTCTGGTTCTGGACCCAGGTCCCTGTGCTAGTTCCACCAATCACAGCCTCTATAACAACCTGCACTCACCTGTTCCCAGGTACAGACATTGGGCGTTCAGTATCAATCAGTTAATCAATCAGTCAGTATGATTGATTAATATAATTTAATATTGATCTCCACAGAGATGTTCTGGCCTGTTTTTAATCAATATATTTCACATCTTTGATCAACTTTATTTGTACATCAACTACCAACACCAAGGAGATACAGAGTGCTTTACATGAACCAAAAGATGGACTAAGACGAGAAACACAAGACGACATTTCAACAGGATTTAAAAAGAGGAAATAAAACTGCCTCCAGCTTTGATTTACACTTCAGAAACACACTTCATTACAGCGTCAGAGTCCTGTGATTGTGTATAAACCTGTTTAACTGTTGGTAAAGTTCCTGTTTCTGATATAAAGCTGATGTGTTTATTGTTGTTTACGAGTGAACAGCTGATGTGTGTCAGTCAGTTCATGATGTCCAACATGTGATGTGACTTTAGCTGTTTAAGTATGCCGGTCCTGTTGGCTGGTGGTCTCTGTTGGTATACTGGTCCTGTCAAACGGCTGATAACAGTAGAAATGTTCCTACAGAGTTTTGCAGTTTGTGGTTCTTTAAGGCAGGTCTGATGTGTGTGATCAGCCTGCAGGCAGAAACTCTGTGAAGACCGACTGTCAGAGTCTGCAGGGAAAACCTGAATCTGCTGAACAACAACATCCTGCTGCTGAGGGCAACCTGGATATTCATTACAATATCTGTGAGTGTGTGTGTGTGTGTGTGTGTGTGTGAACCCAACAGAGGATTGAGATGTTACCAGTTTAGTTTCTGCTGAGGCGGCGTTCAGACAGTTAGCAAGCGCTGTTTATGCTTTTGTCTTCTAGAGGAACTAATTGAATCTGTGTGTGTGTGTGTGTGTGTGTGTGTGTGTGTGTGTGTGTGTGTGTGTGTGTGTGTGTGAGTGTGTGTGTTGTCTGTAGATAGCAGTAAAAAGTGCAGTCAAAGTTGTTTAATGTGTCGAGCATAGAAGTGAACTGCTGCTATAAATACCACGTCAGTCAAGTATTTTCTTGTGTCTCTGGATAGAAACAGCTTCCACTAATCTGCTTTTTAAATGATTACTTCCTGTCAATAACTCTCAGGATCCATCACTGAAGTTTGATTTTAAAAACACAACTGCAGATAATTACTCTGGATACTTCAAGTACATTTTGCTGCCAATACTTCAGTACTTTTACTCAAGAACGATATTTCTTATTTACTTTTGTCATGAACTGGTTCAGGGCTCAGACAGAGAAGAACCCAGTCCAGCAGACCAGGTGTAAAGACCTCCCAGTATTTTTATACTGTAGTATTTCTACTTTCACTTAAGTATCTGAACTATAACCAATACTACTACTGATATAGGAAGACATTGATTAATAGAATGAGTGTATGTATTCAGGTTTGTTGGCGAGCACACACACACACACAGTCTATGTGTGCAGCCAATAGGAGCTCAGCTGGTTTGAATAAAAACAGAAGCACTAAAGCTCCAAACACTCTTTATTCCAATAAACCTGTTTAAAGACTCGCCGCGCTGCTATATGCTTTATTGTTTTAGGCTCTATTAGGTTCAACTGTTCTGCTGCCAGCCGTCTGATTGGCTGAGAGGATGGTTTCCATGGTTACCTGTTCCTGGGGAGTTACCTGCCGGAGGGAAAAAAGAACAAAATCAGATCATGAGCTAACAGTTGTTTTATTTTGATCAGTTCTTTATCATATAGCACTTCCTGTTTCAGATTACAGAGCTCGTTAAGAAATCAGCCAATCAGGAGCTGCCATCACTCAGGTGTCAAACATATGGTTCGGGGACTCCAAGGGCCACTCCGTTTGTTTGACCTGGTCCTGGTTAGTCCTCCTCAAGCTGGAACACATACATTAACACAGCAGGGTAGCTCCTCCCCTCTGCCTTTCACAGCCAATCAAAGGGCTTCAAACTGTTCATCACACATAACATTCATTCATTGAGCCCAAACACCAAACAAATAAACACACACACACACACACACTGTCACAGTATCAGACTCAGTGTGTAAAGTTTTCAAACTGTTGAGAGTCAAACAAGAAACTCGACTGAAAGAGAAGAAAGAGGCACACACACACACACACACACACAGCTGTCAGGACTGATAGGGGCCCCTGGGGGCCTCGTGGTCCTAACGAGGCTGTTTGATGACTAAAACAGACACAAACATCTTAACTGTGCTTCGTGTGTGTGTGTGTGTGTGTATGTGCAGTGGTTGAAAGAGGACGCTGTGTGTGTCCCTGTGTGATAAGCAGGACGTATTCAGCAGCAGAATGACATCACTGCGTTTACTGATCATCTGACCAGTGCATGCTGGGACATTCACTGACTCTCTGAGCAGAAACCTGACGCAGTGATTGGTCAGCCGAATGCAGGTTTCCTGTCCGTCACTTCCTGTTCTCTGGCTGAGGAAATGTGTTTATGGAGCAGAGAGTTTGTTTCCTGTTCAGCAGCTTGACTTCCTCTGTCTGTCACCGCTTGTTCATCACATGACCACGCTGAGCTCAGGTTGTACTTAGTGAAGGTGAGGGGACCGTTGTCGTCATGGTGACAGTACTAACCAGGTGGGTAAGGTTAGTGAGTGATGCTGGGTGACTGTTGAAGGAAACAGGAAGTGAACAGAAAGATGACCAGAACCTAGAACCACAGCCCTCCAGGTTCTCCCAGGTTCCTCCAGGTTCTTCCAGGTCATTCCAGGTTCTTCCCGGCCATTCCAGGTTCTTCCAGGTTCCTCCAGGTTCTTCTAGGTTCTTCCAGGCTGGGTAAAGCTGCAGGTTACAGGACAGTAAGTTCTGCAGTAGAAATAAGTTCACCAACCAATCACAGTGACTCATGACGAGTGACATCATCGTCCGTGTACAGGTGTGTTGATGACTCATCAGTATGATGATGTCACAGCCACCTGTCAGGTGTCAGCTCTCCCTTCAGGAAACAGAATAATCCATATTGGGGTCAGAGGTCACTCCGGGCAGCTGAGCAGACGCTGATGTGACTTCCTGTTGTGATGGATGGTGGTCGCTATGGCGACAGAGAGCAGGTATGTAACCAGACAATAAGATTCCTACTGGAGAGCTTCATCACTCATCCTCCACATATCGCCACGGCGACACTGCGGTCACCGCTTCCTCCAGGCCCAGAGAGTGTGTGTGTGTTACTGTGTGTGTGTGTGTGTGTGTGTGTGTGTGTGTGTGTGTCTGCAGTGTTAGCCAGTATATAAAGGAACGTCCCTGCATGATAAATGGCCTCATTTTAACCTGACACACACACA
Organism: Macquaria ambigua; assembly: GCA_008360985.2. Taxonomy (NCBI): domain Eukaryota; kingdom Metazoa; phylum Chordata; class Actinopteri; order Centrarchiformes; family Percichthyidae; genus Macquaria; species Macquaria ambigua. Next base: position 23,874 of record VMKM01003641.1, on the reverse strand, counting down.
CACTTTAACACACACACAGTGTAACACACACACATACACACACACACACACATACACACACTTTAACACACACACACACACACACAGTGTAACGCACACACACTCAGCAGGCTATAGATGTGACAAACTGATAGCAGAGCCAATTAAAGGGCTATTACACTCAACCTGCTGTCATCAGAGGGCACAGTGCGTGTGCGTGTGTGTGTGTGTGTGTGTGTGTGTCCATTGAGGCTAATTATACAGCAGCAGTTATGAATGAAGTCAGTACAAAGAGACTCTTATTGTCCTGAAGTGGACAGCAGTACTACAGTCAGTAATACAGTCAGTACTGTGTGAGTACTACAGTCAGTACTGTGTGAGTACTACATTCAGCACTGTGTCAGTACTACATTCAGTACTGTGTCAGTACTGTGTACTGTGTGTACTCTCTGTCATTAATAATGAAGACACAGCTGTGTGAGCCGGAGGGAAGGTCTGTCTGAACCAGCACAGTCACAGCGTCAATATCTCACTAACAACCACAGTCAGCCCTCCACTAATGTGTGTGTGAGTGTGTGTGTGTGAGTGTGTGTGTAATGAGCTGGCCTGGAGGCAGGTTGTCAGATGGTAGAATTTATTACCTCTCAACATCGTAATCTACACACACACCTTTCTTCTTCTTCTTTAGTGCCTTTTGAAAAATGTCGGCAGTTATTTGTTTACCACACACACACACACACACACACACACATACACAGGGCTGTCTGTGTAATGACAAACGTCAGGTGACAGTTTCCTCTGCTGGAATATTGTTTTCCAATATTTTGATCAATGTATCTGTCAGACAGACAGACAGAGAGACAGACAGGCTGTATGTATACTACGTTCTAAATTTAGAACCATATTTTTACATTGCACTCTAATTGATAATTTTGTGCACAAAAATAATTCAAACGTGATTTTGAAAACCACCTTTTCTTCCAATACCAGAGGACATGTTAACGATCTGATCAAATCACTGTGAACTAACAGAAAATACTCAGATCAGAACAGAGACAACTGAATCTTTCTCACAGGGATGTAACACAGGCTATATATGTATACATATATATATACCTACGTATATATATATATATCCTCCTGGACTGGACTGAAGTTACAACCCACTGAAATAAAGAGGCTCCCTGAATCTGAGGACCTGGTCCTGCTGGATGTGTGTGTGTGTGTGTGTGTGTGTGTGTGTGTGTTATCTGATCTCAGAGAGGTTTTGTGCTGAACACAAGAGCAGCTTGTTAACATGAGTTGAGGCTTATCTACACACACACACACACCTACACTGACACACACACACACACACTTGTTTTCTGTGCAGTGAGACTGACGGGATTCAAACTA
>VMKM01003641.1:0-17500 GCA_008360985.2 Macquaria ambigua | reverse complement strand
AGAGGGCCAGGTCCGAAGCACGGGATGGAGTATCTGTTGTGAGCCCATCGAGGTCAGGAGCAGAGGCTTCGCAGGCCAGTCCATCTACAGGGCACTCAAGCTCCTCATGACTACAGGACTGCACAGCCATTAGGAAGATCTCAGATGCCTCAGAGGAGGTGTCAAGATGGCCGTGGATCAAGGGGGGAGATCTGTGGACCACACAAGCTACTTGGACACAAGCGGGGCCTGATCACCCCAGCCACGTTGTGTCTCAGCAGGTTGTGCACTGATCTCAGGGCCAGTGGTTCTGCATGTTGAAGGGTCCTTAAAGTCAAAGTAAAGAGACTGACTGAACTGCTGCCAACGGTCCCACCAGAGACCACATCACATTAAACACTGTGCTGTCAGCTGTCACAGGACAGACTGCTCCTTTAACAGCTGTATCAGCATCAACACCAGAGGCAGCTACTGGTGAGGAAGTCAAAGGTCAAACCACACACACACACACACACACACACTCTCAGACAGTCTGTGTGTGGAGTCGTATTCATATTCTCTCTCCTGCTGCAGACACAATCTGACTGTAATTACCTGCAGCCTCACTGCTATTAAAATATCACACACACACACACACACACACACACACACACACACACACACTCACACACATACTCTCAGGTGTGAAGTGTGTGTCGGAGGCGTCCGATGGGACGAAGCTGTGATGTGAGACTTTGAGGTTGTGACCTCGTCTTATTTGTGTGTGTGAGACACTTACAGCCCAGTCAATTATCATACTGATACACAGCGTGTGTGTGTGTGTGTGTGTGAGATGCTGTTGAGAAAATTCATCTTCACTTTTTCAACAGAAACAGATGTGTTGTTTGTTTTCAGATAATAAATCTTCTCTGATAGTTTGTTGCCGTTTGTTTTGATGAGTTTTCCCAGAGTGTTTTACTATACACATACAAATATATATACATATATACATGTATATATACCTATATATGTATATATATACATGCAGACAAACTGTAATGCAGTGAGACTGTGAGGAAGATGAACAAGTGTGACTTTGCTGATGAAGACGGTGGACTGGTGTCAGTGATTCCCCAGAGACCATGAGACCACATCATGTGCAAAGATCACTACAGACCCGGAGCTGCTGAGGTTTCTCCATTAAACTCTCTGAGACCACATCCTGAAGCGTAAACCCGACCTTTGAGTCGTTGTTGGAGTTTGTTTTTGAGTGAATGAGCTCATTGTTGCCTCGTGTGCCGCTACGACTGCTGTTTTCAACAAACGTCAAGCATCAGTGGGGGTTTCTGCCCTTTGGCCTCAGGGGGCAGTAATGAGCCCATTATGACGCTGCACTACAACACTGACTTGGTTTTAAGTGTTTTCATACAGTAGTTTTTGGTGATGAAGACAAACTGGTTGGTTTGTTAAATGTGCATCTGGTTAATTCCCACCTCTGACAGGAAACAGCTCATGTCACTGAACTAAACGTTTCTATGAAACCTTCCAGGACTCCACACGGGGGACGAGACAGAACCAAACGGGACTAAATGAGCATCATCTTCCCAGAACCTGAAGGAACTATAACCCCCCCACTCTGACTGCTTTGATCTGTGCAGCTCATCAACAGGATGAACAGTGAGCAGGATTCTTGTTTTTACTCTTTGCTTTTTAGTTCATGATCAATTGAATTATATTTAAAAGAACTTGTTTCCAACAGAAATAAACTTTTTGTTTGCTGCTCATGTTTCTGCTGGTTTTAAGAATTTTATAAAACATTTTATATCAAGTTACACTGTAAAAAAAAAACTCCATCTTAACAAGTCTCTTGTGTGTCTGAGCAGGCAGAATCACATGTTCTGGATCACAGACTACAGGGACCTCATAATAAGATCTGGATCACAGACAACAGGGACCTCATGATGAGGAGATCTTTTCAGATATTTAAAATCACTTCATGCTGGTTCAGTTGTTGTGAAGCCATGACAAACAACAATACAATCTCAATAAAACTGTATCACACACCTCCTCCTCCTCCTCCTCTTCATCATTCTCATTTCCTGCTGCAGCTCTAATTCTCTGAATATTAAACACCTCCTCCCCCCCCTCCCCCCCTCCCCCTCTCCCCAGTGACCAATGTCTTTAAATGGACCTCTCCCTCCATCCCATCCCACACCACAACCTCTGCTGCTCCTGCTGTTGCCATAGTGACAACAATCCTCTAGTGATTAGTGTTAATCATCACCATGGTAACACCATCAGTACCAGTGTAATCATGTGTCAGGAGGTGAGAAGAGGAGGAGAGGAGGCCAGAGAGGATGTGGTCCCGATGGTTCTCCTCTTGGTCTCCAATGTGGTTCTGATGGTTGTCCTCTTGGTGTCCGATGTGGTCCTGGTGGTTCTCCCCTTTGTCAGCCTGGATCATAAACTTGACGTGCGTGACTTCTGCCTGCCAGATGTCAGATCATGAGTGCTATCACACCAGCTCACCCTCCCACCGAGTCCATGCTTCTTCCTGTCCCAAACTTACCAAAAAGGGTGACTGTAAGGGTGCAACCAGTTGTTATCCCCTTCTCAAGGTAATGCCTAATATCTTCCCTCCCATGCTGATCGGGGAGATGGATCTGAAGTGGCATACCTCCACCTGTCTGCAAGCTACAGCAGATGACTTTCAAGATATTTCATAGGAGATGTAGGAGCTTTGGGCAGTGTTTGAACTTGTCTTTATGGAGCCCTCTGCTGTGGCCCAGGGCAGAGCTTGCCCTTGCTGCTTCACCTCCTCCCGGCTGGGCTCCCTCATATCAAACTTGACAGAGGGGTGGGATTGGTTCAACATGACTTCCCCCAGTGAGCCGATTATCCCCAGTTCCTGCTCCCTAACTGGGTCACCGACCACCAAGGTGTTAGGTGGTCGGTGCTCTTGCAGCATCTTGGCGGCACTATGGTTCATAGTGTCGGGGGGGTTTGGCTGCTCCACTAGGATGGCAAAGTTTACAAAGACCACCATCATTGTCTTAAGCTTCATTTCTGTCTCATTCTCTCATTCTGTCCTGATGGATTTTTAGGTTCTTGCAGACCTTACTGTAGATGCATGTGGCGCTCGTCTTTACTAATCCAAGGTCCATCCTGCTCTAGTACTCAGTCTTCCCCCTCTCAGGTGCTCCTGGAGGTCCTCTGGAGTTAGCTTAGTTTCCTCATGGAAGTTGCAGGCTGGGCTCCGTCTGTCTGAGCTGTCTCTCCACTAACTTATTTAGTTTGTACTATGTTCTTTTGTTACTCAGCAAATTAGTTTGTTTGTTCAAGTCATTATTATTGTGATTTCATTGAGTTTTATTATTACTGCCAAGTGTCTTTGACTTTATTATGAATTTTAAGGACTGTTTTTAAAAGTTTCTGTTCTTTGTGGCTTTAAAACTAAAAATGAATGAATGAAAATGTCCTGTTTCCCTTTTCTGTACTCTTCTGTGCTCCTGCAGTTACTATTAACCAACATGTACTGCAGTATTTTAGCTCTTCTTCTTCTTCTTCTTCTTCTCTCTGTGACAGTTTGTGAAGAGGTCAGATTGAAAATAGCTTTTAGCTTATTAACTAATTCAGGAAACCTTTTCACACGCTGGTTAACAAGGAACTGAGCTATCCCCCTGTGACTGACTAACACACACACACACACACACACACACACACACACACACACACACACACACACACACACGCCTCCATAATTACCGACCAGTATCTTCTTCTTCTGCTCTGCATATTATGGTCTGCAGGCGTGTTATCATGGTGGAGAGTAATGTGGCCAGTTAAATGCCGGATTGATGACACAATTGGTTGCTGAATGGATAAATGTTACCCGAGGTAAAGAGAATAATTAATTCTGCTGAATCTGGTCGATTAATTTATCATCATTAGCAGGAAGGAGAACAGGTGTGAAGCCACACCCACTGACCCAGCCCACCTGACAGAGCGCTGATAGTGGATCAGGTATCACTACCTGTCAGCAGGTTGGGGCTGCAGTGGGGTTCAGCTTAGGCAGATAAAACAGTTGGTGAATGGTTGGGTACAGATGGGGGGTCCTGTTAATGAAAAGGTCTGTGACAGGACATGGACTCTGGTCTCCTGTGTGTCACAGCACAGGTATTCAAAGGTACACCAGCAGAGATATAAAACAGTAGATGTGACATGTCATAATGACTTGCCGTTCCGGGATGGAACCACATGGCAGCCATCTTACCTGGGTCCAGTTTTAAACTTGCTGTAATTGGAACCTATGGTGAAATAGGGTTATGTTGTCTTTATAATCCTTATATTTTTCTACCAATAAACAAATACTGCTTATATTCACAGTAATGAGTGTAAGACAACTGTGCCTCTAGAATGAACCAAAAAAACAAAGATTCTGGTAGAAATGTGATTATTACAGCTCTAAGAGAACAAATCATGCTTTCAGTCATGAAGATAATCTCATAATTGTGCACGTATTGCAGACAATGATTTTATTTTTTAAATTTTGCCTGAACTTAATATGTAAGAACTGTCTTTGGTATTCTGAATGGCTAATATATTACATTAAGCAATATCTTTTATATAGAAATCCTAAATAGATTCAGTATTATGGCCTATGTTGGCAGGCAGTTACAATCAAAAACACAAGAGAGAAACACACCTACTGTAATTAATATATTTATTAATGTCATAAATTGTACATAAGGCAAGATATTTCTCTTTCTCTCTCTCTCTCACACACACACAGGGTTTGTTGTGATGATCAGAGGAGAGGTTGGAGAGCCTTGCTAACTGTAAATGAGGAGTTATTGTTGTTGATAAAGTTTAGTTTTGAAAGGTTTTCTTTGTGTTGAAACGTTAAAGCCTGCAGCAGAACTCCTGATGGACTCGTCACAGTTGTTTTTCAGTCTCATGTCAAGGTAACGTCATGGACATTATTTACGAAGATAATGAGGAGAAATCGCGGGAATTTTGCAAAACTACAAGCTGGACCTGAACTGGAGTACAAATCCCCGACTGGATTACTTTACCTGATCAAGACATGGGTTGTTATTTATTTGCTTTACTGAAAGGAAAAGCGTGTAAAGGCCTGAGGTCAGCTGACAACAAGTGATGTTAACATATGATGACTGACTGCAGGATTCAAGGCGGCTATTTTAGGGTTAGCTAGATGTGAACATGTAACGTTAAGCGTGACTCCTCGGCCTCGAATAACAACATGTTGGCTGATTGTGTGGTTGATTAGTGTTTGTGTTGCTGTAATGTTACTGTTACTGACGAGCACTTTTTGTTAACGTGTTGTGTTTACTTTAACGTTACACTTGATTGGCAGGGACTCAGCTGCTTAGCGGTCAAATGTTAGGGTAATATTAATAACTTTGTTATAACCTTAATGTTACGTTTGAGCTCTAAATTAGCATAGCTAACATCAAAACAATGTTTGCTGGTTATAACTTGTCTGTTTAACTTACTGATCAATGCTGTTGAGAGCTGGCAATCAGCAACTTAGAACTCAGCTGCTCCGTTACTTGGTGGCTAACGGTAAAGTTTCCTAGTTTACTAACTTTTTGTAGTTTTAGTTGACCCATCTGTAAAAAATCTGTATAAAATCTCTCATCTACTCTATACTGATGGGTGGAGTGATGCCAGCCTCCCTGGTCTCTTTGGTCCTTTCAGTAAAGCAATTACATGCTGCACAGCCAACAAACACAGTTGCTGCCCATAGGTGCTGATTGTAAACAATACCCAGGTAAGATGGCAGACGGGCCCAGGTAAGATGGCAGACCATGAGTTATGACGTAATGTCACATCTACTGTTTTATATCTATGTACGCCAGCAAGATTCAAGCAAGATTCGGGTCGAATGTCACAGGACACCTACAGGTCCAGAATCAGAACCCTGAACACGTCCATTAAACACTTCAACAACATGTTATGTTACATGGAGCCACAAAAGGCAGAAACTCCAAACCCACCAAACCAGTCTGCTACAGTGACCCTGATCCTGATCCTGACCCTGACCCTGATCCTCATCCTGATCTTGATCTTGATCTTGATCTTGATCTTGACCCTAGTCCTGGTCCTGATCCTGGTCCATCATCTCTGAGCTGGTTCAGTTGAGTCTCTGCTGACAGGATGAGCTGATGTGTGTCATGAATGTGAAATCCTTCTTTTTAAGGCAGAACAACCCGTCTGACCTTTGACCTCTCCGTCCAGGGTCATGTTTCAGTCCATCAGTCCTGCAGCCTGTCTGTCTGCCTGTCTGTCTGTAGCTCCTTCATTATTCATCAGGATCTGCTCACGTCTTCAGGTTTCTTTCCAAATCACTGATGAGTTTACTGAACGTTTTGTTTTAAATCAGCATTTTCTGCTGTGTCATCTGTTAGTCTGCTGATTGATACAAACCAGAGAGACAAACAGACCAGCAGTCAGCAGACATGTGCAGAAACACTGAGTCCTCAAACTAAAGGATTAAATATGTTATTTGCACATGAAGCTCTAAACACAATAAACATTCAAACCTTCGCCGTTCATATTTCACTGAACAGGAAGTCCAATAAGACACGTGTCAGTGAGCTTTAAAGAAGCTCTTAGACAAATTTACGCTTTTATAATATTTAAAGAAGATCCCAGATGATGACCAACATCTAAATCAGCCCTGAAATATTCATCAGACTCTTACATTCAGATGGAAAATCAGGTTTCTAAATGTTAATCTGAGAAAAACGTCAATGTTCATATTTATTTACATCAAGTCGCAACCAGAAGTGACGAGTTTAATGAAATAAAGATGAATACACACACACACACACACACAGACTCTCACACGCACACACACTGATTCAGTTGTTCAGCTGTCTTCTTCTTCTTCTTCCTCAGTTGCCTTCTTCTTCAGCTGTCTTCTTCTTCTTCCTCAGTTGTCTTCTTCTTCAGCTGTCTTCTTCTTCTTCTTCAGCTTTCTTCTTCCGCTGTCTTCTTCTTCTTCAGTTGTCTTCTTCACTCTTCAATTTTTCTGTTTTGATGAAGTCGCTCTGTGGTAGTTGATAGGAAGTATAATGAGAGTAGTTCTGAGCTGTCAGACTCTGATGATGTTTTCTGTTTCTGTCTCTTTCAGACTCTAGAAACCTTTTTAACATGTGAACATTTGATTTCCAGATGTACCTGAGTGCACCAGGTGTGTGGATGAGTGTTAACAGGATCAGAGAGCAGCTTGAACATGGCTGTGCGATTGGCTGCTGTTACAACAGGTTAAAGTGATCACACACACACACACACACACACACACACACACAGATGGTGTGAGACAGGTTTCCACCTGGATGGACTAACATCCGCTCATTAGCTCCGACAGGCTGTGAAACTCTGCGCTCTCCATGTGAAACTGATGACATTTCACAGCTTGCCTGGTTTGCATGTACAGCGTGTTTGATCTGACGTGCCTGAATGCACCACAGAGGTTACACCTTCTCATTAAACATGACAGAGATCATAGAGAGCAGCTTAATACACGCTGCTGCGTGGTTACTATACACACAAACACGCACACACACATTCTCTATGTGAAAGAAGTCAGAATCAGCTGAGTACATGAAAATAAATATGATCATGAATTTTCCTGCATGCTGTCGATCACCTGAACTCACCTTCATCAGGTCAGACAGACAGACAGCACTGGTCCCACCTGTCTGTCTGTCTGTCTGTCTTATGATCAGAATTTGATCCATTCGCTTCAATAATAAAAGTTTGATTCAGTGATTTTATAGCGTTCATAACACGCTAAACTTTAAAGTTTAATGATAAGTAATAGTTGAACAATAAAACAGCAGTTTCTTTGTAACAACTGGAAGGATTTCTGGGTTCAGCAGAAGCAGTTTGTGTTGACAGTGTCAGCTGTCATTCGCTGAGGATTTCTGTGTAACTTTGTTTTATACGTCGCCCTCTGAACAGTTATTATATTCACTTTATCCTGTTCAATAAAGAGGATCCACCATGTCAGTCAGACTCACCTGTGCTGTGTCTCAAATCACGTACTTCCGTACTTACACTTATTAACGTATTTTGAGTGCATAAGTGCGTTCACACTGACAGTTATGGCAAAATGCAGTGTACTATGAGTACCCGGATGGTGTACTCATAACGGTCAGAAAGTTGAGTGTGGAACACTGCACACTTCTCACCCTCAACGGTCGCCATCTTGGCTATGTAGCGGAAGGGGAGGACCACCAACGTATGAAAATGGCGGCCGCGGTTGCGATTGTTACGGCTAAAAGTAAAAGCATGTTCATTTTTCATTCATTTTTAATATAACTGAATTGAAGTCAAGTGAGCAAACAAGCTGGCAGATATTTCGGCATGCGGCAATCGCAGTAAATGTTGGCAATAATGCTCCGCCTGGTTGCAATCCATCATTAAAAAGAAGAAGAAGAAGACGCGGTCAAAGCTTGCGATCATCATTTCCAGTAAGCGCACAACAGCAGTATGCGATTTGAGACAACACTACCCTGTCAAAATTAACACACTACACAAGTCAGTACACGGTGTACACAGTATACTGCATGTACGTGTACTAACGGAAGTACGCGATTTGAGACACAGCACTGGACTAGCTGGAAGGTTCCTCTTTTGATGGAGCTAGGCTAACAGTTCCTCCTACCTTCAGTCTTTGTGCTAAGCTAGGCTAACAGTTCCCCCTGCTTCCAGTATTTGTGCTAAGCTAGGCTAACAGTTCCCCCTGCTTCCAGTCTTTGTGCTAAGCTAGGCTCTGGACCTGTCTCTGTACCATGTTTCCTTCCTTCCTTCCTTCTTTCCTTCAATTCCTTTCCTTTATTAAACCTCCTTCAATGTTTCTTTCTTCTTCTGCACTTTTTCTCTCTGTGAGGAGGAGGAGGAAGATAAAGAAGGCTCATGTAGAGGAAGAGGGTCATAAATCACAGACCAGAAACTGACAAACACACAGTGTTAACACTGTGTGTGTGTGTGTGTGTGTGTGTGCAGGTGCTCGGCTGACCTTGGCTGCTGGCCTTCATCAATCACGACAACACACACACACACACACACACACACACACACACACACACACACACACACACACACTCCTGTTCTGGTCCTTAAAATATTTGGAATCTGGACGCAGCCTGGAAAGTTTTTGAAAACCCCTGTCCCGTGTCAAAGGTAACTATACAGACTGAGATGATGATGCGTTCACTGTCTGCTGGTTTTTCTTGTTGTTTTATATCTGCAGCAGCCGAGAGGAAACCAGTAAGGAGAGCTGACCTCTCCTGTAGCCTCAGAGGGGAGGGGAACTCCCACGGGGCCGCCGTGTGGGCCCCCACCTGCCAGGCGGGATGAAAGGGTCTGGTGTGTTTCCATCCTGAATACATTAGGAGTCTCTGGGTGGAGTCCTGCAGAGGACACCACCTCAGGACCCCATAGTTCTGCACACATGTGGGCCATGATGGAGGATCCTGGAGGGGGGGATCAGGAGGAACAGCCTGACTGATAATAATAATAAAGGTATGGGTGGTTAAACTGGTTCAGTCCAGTTCGTCTCTCTGGATTCAGACCTGAACATGTAAATAAGGTGTGAAGCTTTTTATTATTACTGTGTGTGTGTGTGTGTGTGTGTGTGTGTGTGTGTGTGTGTGTGTGTGTGTGTGTGGAGGTGTTTAATGCAGGCGTTGGGGGTCGTCCGTCTCGTCACTCTGGAGACATGTCAGTCCAAACAGAGCTCAGCCAATCAGAGCTCAGGGTGAGGAAGAAGGAGGGAGAAGAGGGGGTGGGGGAGGTAAAGTCTCACCAATTTACCTGTCGGAGGTGTGGGAGGGAAACACACACACACACACACACAATCACCTGATAAACAGGAAACAGGTATAGGTGGAGGTGTGTTCAGGTGTGAATGAAGAAATAGATTCTACACCTTTTTTATAAATAACTTATCCTATGTATTGATGAACAACACACACACACACACACATACACACACAACAACACACCCAATTTTGTGTTAAGTGAAGTTGTTTTTCAGTAAAGAGTTAAAATGAGAAACACTACACGGTTTGATTTTACAGCACAGAGACACTGACAGTAATTATTATTATTATGATACAATTTTATTCTTGTTCTTCTTCTATGAAAAGATAAATACATACTTAAATTGTAGCATTTATTTATTGTGAATTAAAAGTAAAATGTATTTAAAAGTCAAACACTGAACATTTGTCTCATCAGGTCAAAAAGATTTAACAGATTCACACTGAACGTACACCTTTTTAAAAGTTTATTTGTCAGTTCAAACAGCTGAATGAAATATGAAGTCTCTCAAGAAGTTCGTGTCATTTAATTTCTCATCATCATCATTTGTATGTAATTTAATTTCCTGTAGAAATACTGATGAAATTAATAAAACAGACTGTTTATTTAAATACCTCAAATAAAAGAAACTCATGAATTCAACTCATTAATTACCAAAGAGCTCTGATATATTTTAAATAAAGATATATATATATATAAAGTATACGTGTGTATATATAGACGGATAGACGGACATATGTTCCTGGTCTTGGATAAATGTCAGTGTTCAGACTGAGAATATAAAATATTCAGAATATTAAACCCTGAAACTTTTTTTAGTCAGCAGGCAATAAAAAGTTCAAACAGAGCAGAGAATCAAAAATATACTTTCAAAAAGAACCCAAATGAAAGAAAAGCTGAGAAGCAAAATAGGAAATAACACCGAGATGAGTTTTATTGCGGGGGGGGACACTGAGAAGCAACAGAGAGAGAGAGAGAGACACTGAGAAGCAACAGAGAGAGAGAGAGAGACACTGAGAAGCAACAGAGAGAGAGAGAGAGACACTGAGAAGCAACAGAGAGAGAGAGAGAGACACTGAGAAGCAACAGAGAGAGAGAGAGACACTGAGAAGCAACAGAGAGAGAGAGAGACACTGAGAAGCATCAGAGAGAGAGAGAGAGACACTGAGAAGCATCAGAGAGAGAGCGAGAGAGAGAGAGACACTGAGAAGCAACAGAGAGAGAGCGAGAGAGAGAGAGACACTGAGAAGCAACAGAGAGAGATTGGGCCCTGGAGCCCAGCCTGCTAGAACCCAGCCTGCTAGAACCCAGCCTGCTAGAGTCCCGTCTACTGGGATCCAGCCTGACAGAGCCCCATCCACTATTCAAGCAGGCAGTGGTGCCAGGACTCAAGAGCACATATCTGGAACAACATACTATGCAGAAGCACAGCCTGACATGGTTCAAGCCATGCCACCACCTGGGATGCAGCCTACCTGTGCACAGGTAGTGGCCAACCACTCAGACAGTGGAGAGTTGAAGCAACTGCTACAACTCATCTTTAAGATTCTTGGTTAAAAAAACAGGCTGTTGCCTGCTCCTTAGTTAAATTTGAACATACTATATTACTTGCCATTATATATTTGATCTATGTTTGTAATTAATTATTAATGAAATCTATATCTATTAGTTCGTGGAACATTCAGGGTTTGTACTCTTTGGCTTTTGGACTGAAGAGCACAGACCCAGAATTCATGTCTAGCATTAGAAGTCAAGATATTGTCATATTATTAGAAACATGGTGTGGAGAAGACAGACACCCACTGTCCCTCAAACTACAGAGAGATATTACCACCATCCCTCACACAGAAACACATACGTCAGGTAGAGACTCAGGTGGGGTTATTGTGTGGTATAAAGAGGACCTATGATCTCATCTAAAAATAATTCAAAAAGCAACAACACACATCCGGCTTAAATTAAACAGAAATATTGCCAAATGTGATAATGATTTGTACGTATGTGCGGCCTACACCCCCCCATTGAGTTGCACTATTACGATGAAAACTTCTTTGAAAATCTCCATAAAGAAATCAGACATTAGCAGGCCCAGGGTGATGTCCTGCTGGTGGGAGATTTAAATGCCAGAACAGGATGTGAGCCTGACATAGTGGATCCTGCTGGCAACAGTCCTCTCTACACCTCACCCCCACCACCAGCCTCAGACATAATCAAGACCTCATTGTGAACAAAATGGGGAAAGAGCTAGTGCCTCTCTGTCGCTCCTCAGGTCTGTATGTGCTTAATGGCAGGATGAAGGGGACTCTTTAGGGAGGTTCACATATTGTTCAGCTCTTGGGACTAGTGTAGTCGATTACGCCATCACTGACATGGACCCCTGCTTCATCAGCGCATTCACTGTCAGACCACAGACCCCACTATCAGATCACTGCCAGATAAATGTAGATATAAAACCAGCTGTACAGAAGACAGTGACAGAACCTGAACCTGTAAACTCCATCAAATAAATCAATTTAAATGGACTCCTGATGGTGAAGTTAGATTTAAAAATGTAATTACTGATCTAATTAACACATTCCTATCTACACAATTTCAACCAAACCAATTAAATGTGGCTGTTAGAAAGATAAATTATATTGATCATAAATCAGCCAGTAAAGCAGGTCTGACTAAGAACAGCTCTGCATCTAAACAGAGACTGAAAGAGGAAGAGTGGTACGACAAGGACTGCAAACATGTCAGAAGAAAATGAAGACAGCAGTCCAACCTAAAACACCGTCAGCCACAAAACACAGACCTGAGACAAACTTCTGTGGAAACACTGAGAGAAAACAAACAGATCATAAAACAAGAAAAAACATCACGATCAGAAACTCAGAGAGAGATGGAAGAGCTTAAACAACAAAAAAGACAACCTGACTTTACAAAATGGAAACATTTGGAAAGATCATTTTGAAAAACTATATGAGCAAATTTCACCTATCTCAATCAGAAACAGAAACAATCCTTGAATCAACAATAAAAAATAATCAAAACCCCCTTGATTACTTAATTACAATGACAGAATTAGAAAGTGAATCCTGGCAAAGCATGTGGAGCTGACGGCATCAGGACAGAGATGCTGAAACACAGCCCTGAGCTGAGACGGTCCTGCTTCAGCTCTTCAACCTCGTCCTTCAGTCAGGTTGCTTTCCTGAGATCTGGAGCAGGGGGCTTATTTCCCCAACACATAAGAGTGGAAATCAATGTGACCCCAACAGCTACCGAGGCGTTTGTGTGAGCAGTAATCTGGGGAAGGTTTTCTGCAGCATTATCAGTGCCCGGATGCTGGCCTTCCTTATGGAACACAATGTCCTGTGTAAAGTCACGTTTACACTCTACACACTCTAATTAATCATCACGTACACCAAAAAAATAAGGGTAATATTTTTGCATGTTTTATTGATTTTAAAAAGGCTTTTGATTCTATTTGGCAAGAGGGACTATATTATAAAATTCTCCAAATCGGAGTAGGGGGGAAACTTTGCGACATAATTAAGTCAATGTATGTCAATAATAAATGTGGAGTCAAAACTACAGATGTCTTCACTCGAGGGAGAGGCGTCTTTCAGGGCAACAGCTTGTCTCCAGCTCTATTTAACATCTACATTAATGAGCTAGCACTACTGATGGAGCAGTCTGGAACCCCTGGTCTAAGTTAAATTCCTGCTCTATGCTGATGACCTGGCGTTGCTGTCATCCACACAACAAGGACTACAGCAGCACCTGGACCTCCTGGAGGAGTACTGTCAGATCTGGGCCCTGACAGTCAACTTTAACAAATCTAAAATCATGATCTTCCAAAAGAAGCCCAGATCTCAGGAAAGCAAATATCAGTTCAAATTAGGAAACACCCACCTGGATCACAGCCTACACTATGATCACCTGGGCTCAGGTAGCTTTGGTCTGGCAGTGAACGCACTGAAACTAAAAGCATGTAGAGCATTTTATGCAATTAAAAGAACATTTTACAAAATAAACATACCAATTGGAACTTGGACTAAAATATATAACAGTGTAATCCAACCAGTCGCCCTCTATGGTCGTGAAGTTTGGGGTCCACTGAGTCATCAGGACTACACTAGATGGGACCAGCATCCCATAGAGGCCCTGCATGCAGAACTCTGTAGGTCCATATTAAACGTCCAAAGAAAAACACCAACTAATGAGGTCGTTACCCATCGATCATTAACATTAAAAAAAGAACACATCTCACACTGAGCCCCCAAGACACGCTGAGTTTTCAGCCTCTACAAACCCAAGAACTGAACCCCAAAAAGAGTCCCTTCTGTCAGCTGGTCCTGAGACTTACTGATCAAATAACAGCCAACACTGTTCAACCTCAGACCAGCACTGCTCTCCAACCCCTGATCAGAGGAAACCACATTATTAAATTAACAAAAGATGCCTATCTGGAACACTGGACCGATCAAACTGAACTGCTATCTGATCCTAAACCGTGAACACAGACTGGCAGAGTATCTCTTTACTGTCAGAGATCCAAAGCAGAGACAGATCCAGACTAGATCCAGACTCAGAGACCACAGTCCAGCCACAGAGAGGACGACACAAGAAGTCCTGGCTACCAACAGAGGACAGAGTCTGTGGTCACTGCAGGACAGGTGAGGTAGAGACGGAGATGCTCTTCCTCTTAAACTGTGACAGATACAGTCACATCAGAGTAAATTACTTTAAGACATTGAATGTGTTAATCCCAAACTTCACAGATCTCAGACACAGACTGTATCAGGAGACCTGCAGCAGACTGAGCTGCACAATATGAGACTGCATGTCACAAACTCAGGGACACAAAATAACACACACATACTAAACATATGTATATAAGTTTTCTATTTTCTTGATTTTATGAATTGCCTTTTTATGTTTATTTTTAATGTCAATATTACCTGATGCTTTGGCAACATCAACACACACACACACACACAAACACACACACACTCAGGATAATTTAAGGAAACACTCACAAAGGTATGTGTCTTGGAGAGAGAGAGAGAGAGAGCAGCAGTGATAATAAAATGATAGTAATAGTTTCTTCATAGAGCACTGGTGTTGTATTGTTTTTGAAACTTAGCAGTACTACTTAATGTAGTACTACCCTTTGCAGTAGTCATATTAACAATACTAATATTGTATCAGTAGTTGCCACCGTATCATGTGGGGGGTGTTGCTGTCACCCTGGGAGCTGTGTCATCAGGGGTCTCTGATGAAAACCTGGTCCAGAAGAGTGGACAAAGAAAATGTGAATCGAAGACCCTTAAAATAAGACCACCGAGGGACAAAGCAGCCTCAGCTGGATTAGAAACTGGTGCCCCTTGCAGGTAAACCCCTGGAGCCTGGGGAGTTGGCAGGACCTTGCAGGTAAACCCCTGGTTTGAGAACCTGACTGTCTGGTGGGAAAGGAGCCGGACCATACAAAGGAAGTAGAGGTCAGCCAACTAGAGCATGTATGGGAAAAGTTCTGAGGTCCTGACTGAGTGCTGCTGTGAGGACCAGAGGAGAGGAAGGTACTGACTACAGAGGACTTCAGGACTCAAAGTTCACCAAGGTAAAGACTGAAAACCCTGGATGGAAGTGTTTGGGAGGAACAGCCTGCCTGGTCGGAAACCCAGCCAGAAGAACTGAGACCAACTGGCCTGAAACAGATTCTGTCTGACGACTCAGAAAGAGGAGGGCAGGTTCTTGTCCAGGCTGTTAGCAGAGGAGAACTGGGAACATTGTCAAACAGTGGAAGGATCAGTTTGAGGAACTCCCATAGACACAGCTCCTGAGGGGGAGGCAGAGTCGGGAAGTCTTACCCATCTGGGTTGGCCCATGAGACTCCTACCGATTGTTGAACCTCAGATTCAGGAGGACCGATGCAGATTCAGTCCTGGGGAGCTGGCATCATGAGGTCATTTCCTCTCCTGTTCGTTTTGACATGTTGTTTTTATCTAACAGCTGTTGCTCTGCTCAGAGGCTCCTTGGCAGCGACTCAGAAATCCAACTCTTCTCACAGTCGCCAGCTCAGCCAATAACATCCTGTAATCCTGCACCTGAGGATTAGAGAGGACACACTTTATCCCTTTCAACACGATTTATCCTGTGTGTGTGTGTGTGTGTGTGTGTGTGTAACAGGATATAGGCGCTCTGTTGTGGATTAGCAGCTGTGTTTCTTTCCAACCGGAGGACTTCAGATCACTGTGTTCATGTTTGGCTTCATGCCTACACACACACAGACCAGGTCCTCCAAAAGGTCTCATGTGACACCAATCTGGATTTCTCTACACTGGCTCCCAAATCCAGTTCCAGGTTCTTGTGATCCAGGGTCAGACAGCTCCACATTAGAGATCTGCTGCTGTCCTGTATCAGCAGCAGGTCTCTGAGGTCCTCGGATCAGGGTCTGCTGGTTGTTCTTGATTCAGGATTAAAACTAAAGGAGACTTTGAGGTTGTGGTTCTAAACTCTGGAACTGTCTGTCTTTGGACTTAAGATCTGTGGACCTTTAAAAAGCAGCTCGAGACCTGTTCAGACTGCTCTTTGTTTTAATGGATTTCTATTTTAAGTTGGTATTTCTGTCTGCTGCACTTTGTGACGTTCTGCTCTGAAAGGTGATAAAGTTACTAACAGAACTTAGCAACAGGACTTAGGACGACAGGAACATTACAGCTTGGTTAAAGATAATGCTGACAGCCTGCAGGAATTCAGACTGAATATCTGTAAATGTTGTATTCACCATAAGAATCAATCTTTAAGCTGCATTCAGGTGTAAGGACACACAATATAACTGAAGAACACTTTGTGATCTTCTAAAACTACGTGATAAAATGTACAGAGTTTGGTTGGTGGCTGTATGTGTCTTGTGTTCTATGTGTTTCAGATGATCCAGCTGCTTCACTGTGTGAAGACAGAGTCAGACCTTCAGTGATCGTCAGTAATGATGATCAATAACTTGTGTGAACAGGAAGCTGCTGAGGAGCCTCTGAGCAACCAGACGTCATTTAGACCACGTCCTCCCGAGTCCAGAGAACCATCAGTCTGTTCCTGAGAGTCTCCATCATCATCACATCATCTTCATCCAGTCACAGTGATTTACACTGTGTGTGTGTGTGTGTGTGTGTGTGTGTTCAGTCTATTACAGCTTCATATTGCAGCTGCTGCCTCACTGCATTAAAACGTCTGTTAGAGGTGAATTTATGTCAGTGAGCTCCCATTAGCTCAGATATATGACCGCACACACACACACACTGTAACACACACACACACACACACACACAAACACACACACACACACACACACACACACACACTGTAACACACACACACACACACTGTAACACACACACACACACACACACACGCACAGTTCAGCTGGTTTCTGTATAATAAACAGACTCATTTTGTAGAAATCTCAGAGTAAATGTAGAAAATGTAGTTAAACTTGTAAAGTTTTAAATAAGCTGGACTTTAATCCTTTCATTCAGATTCAGATCAGGGTAACATTAAGATTTAATATTTAAACTGGTGCATCTTTAACCCCATCAGGTGACTGATGGTCAGGACTGATGTGAGTTTAGCTCACAGTCACTTCAACATGCTGTCAGAACATCTGGAAACAAAGTCGATGCTGTTTGAAACTAAGAGGAGG
>VMKM01003640.1:0-32023 GCA_008360985.2 Macquaria ambigua | reverse complement strand
CCACCTACAGCCTCTGCCAGCAACCTGCAGTTTCCTCCACCTCCAGATTGTGGCAGACAGCCAAGGGCTTGATTGTAACCTGATTCCTCCATCTACAGCCACTTCCAATCCTGCCTGAAACTTCTGCCAGATACCTGCAGCCGCAGCCGCCGCCGCAGCCTGCAGATTCTGGCAGACAGCCAAGGGCTTTAACCTCCACCTACAGCCTATGCCAGCAAAATCCACTGTGGCCTCCACCTGCAGTTCCATGAAGATACTTACAACCTGATCACTCCACCTTCAGCTGCTTCCAACTGCAACCTCTGCCAACAAAACCTCTCTCCAGCCTGTCTCAGCAACCTGCAGCTGTCACCTCCACCTGCAGTTTCTTGAAAATAGCTACACCCTGATTCCTCCACCCACAGCCACTTCCAACTCCTGCCTGCAAATTCTGCCAACAACCTGCACCGTCGACTCCATCAAGGGTTTTAACCTCCACCAGCCATTGCCAGAAACATTCACTGCCAACTCCACCTGCAGATTCTGCTACACAGCTGCAGCACAAACCTCCACTTACAGCCTCTGCCAGCTAACTGCAGCCGTCACCTCCACCTGAAGATTCTGGCAGACAGCCACAACTCAAACCTTCACCTACAGCCTCTGCTAGCAATATCTGCTGCAACCTCCACCTGCAGATTCTTGCAGTTATCTGCAACCTGATTCCTCCATCTACAGCCTTTTCCAACTTCCGCCTGCAACCTCTTCTAGAGACCTGCACTGCCACCACCACCTTCAGATTCTGGCACACAGCTGCAGTATGAACCTCCACCTACAGCCTCTGCCAATTGTCAGCCTCCACCATCAACATGCAACCCAAAATTCCAGCTACAGCTTTTGCCAGGAATCTGCAGCTGTCACCTCCACCTGTAAATTCTTGAAGATAGCTACAACCTGATTCCTCCACCTACGGCCACTTCCAACTCCTGCCTGCAACCTGCGCCTCCTCCTCCACCTGCACATTCTGGTAGAAAGTGCAGCACATACCTCCACATACAATGTTTTCAGGCCACAATCTTCAGCCTCTATCATCCACATGCATGTCAAAGTTCCACCTACAGCTTCTTCCAGGAATCTGTAGTCTCCACCTCCACCTGTAGATTCTTGGAGATAGCCACAACCTGATTCCTCCACCTACAGCCGCTTCCAACGCCTGCCTGCAAATTCTGTCAACAACTTGCACCGTTGCCTTCACCTGCAAATTCTGGCAGACAGCCACAGCCTGAACCTCCACCTCATTCCTCTGCTAGCCAGTTGAAGGTCCACACTCCACCTGAAACCATTGCCACCTGTAGCTTCTTCGAGTCGTCCACAGATCCAACCTCTTCCTCCAGCCCACAGTCACCACCTGCTCCTCCAGACACCTGCAGCTCCACCCTCTGTCCGACTCTGACACTCAAATGCAGCTCCATCCTTCTCCTACAGCCCTTTGGCCGCCACCATTTGCCTCGTCCAGAAAACTTCAAAGAGATGACAACCAGATGCAGCTCCAACTCCAGCCTACAGTCTTCGGCACCCAAACACACTCAAGCTGCAGCCCCAGCTTTATCAGTATGTATAAAGGCTTACATAGTTGCATTATTCAGTGAAGATTAGCACCAGGTTACTTCATTTTTTTAACGTTGCTCATGTAAACTGATGGCCACAACCAATCAGTAAAGTACAACAAAGTAAGTGCTAAACTAAAAGAGTGGCCAGTGAAGGATCTAAACTACATGTGACAGACATAATAACATTTTCAGTCTTTTATTTGGTTTCATTTTGTATCATCTCAGGCAATCATTAGCTGGTGGATCAATGGTGTTCCTAAAGGCATCATCGAACAGTCCCTGGGTCAGGTGCCAATTACGGTTAGTAAAGTCCAACCTGTGTAACCTGCATGGCATGTCCCCCAAAGAGCTTGTAACACAACATGACGAAGCTGAAGTAAGTCACACATTTGGAATTTTTACGAACTAAATACGTTTTGAATGTATTTTGGAAATGATCAAGCCTAGTTTGAGTGGAAATTAATGCATATATTATGCCTTCCTCCTCCAGGAAACAATATCCAGAGCTAAGTCAAGGTATTGTGGATGTGACTGTTTCCGGTGTCTCCATCTTGAACAGCAGCGGTGAATCCTCATCTACCCAAAAACCCACGTTTAAGCCCACCCAAGTCCTCATACAAGCCCCCACAGCACCTTCTGCCCCAGATACTCCATTTGTGGAGAACTGCCTAAATGTCTGTGTTTCATTTCTGTTTTGTTTTTTTAAAGCAAGGCTGTAATTGTAAAGTGTTGTCAACAAGTGTGTGGATTACATGTGTGAACTGTTATAAATAAAAGTGGAGTAGACTGTACAAAGTGTGTTTTTGATTATTATGAGCATTTAAAGGCCTAGGCCCAGACCTAAACTCTACACCTCTTTAAATACAACACTTTAAATAATAAAGTGTTGTATTTTCTTATACTAATATTAAATGTGTTTACACCCATCAATATGTCAGCATGAAAAAAACGTGCTTTAACAGACTTTTAACACAATTAAAACTTCAGTCTTTAGTAAAAATACCAACCATTTATTGTAAATTTTGAATTTACTATTCATGAGGAAGAATAGAGATACATGCAATGAGGCCACAACAACATTAACTTATATTAACAATAATATGTATTTTTATTGTGACTTTCTGTTGCCATATTATTATGTTATTATTTACTTTAACGATTAAAGAGGTAGTGTTCAGTAAATGGATATACTTCTACATGCACAGTAAGGCCACTACTGCAAATATTTTGTGATTCTGCATTTAAGCAGCAAAACTGAAAACTGTTTGTAATAATAAACTAGACTGGGGAGAAGAGAAATATTTTGACTCTCCAGAGAAAATGGAGTTTGGTCTTTTACTGAAAATTTAAAAACAGCTCTGGTGGAGCTCAGGACTCATCCTGAGGATTTCACTGTTAAACTCTGATTCTGTGTCTGATGTGTGAAGCACTGAACGTTATTTACTCTAAGATTCTCTTGCCGCGTAAAAATGTTAAAGTAATTAAGTTAAAGCTGCCGTGCCACGTGCGTAAATTGCGCACAGGGCTTCTCTCGATTTGGAGACGCACACGTCGTTCGTGCTGCAAACAGAAAAGTCAAATTAAAGAAAACACCCACAGATATTCTGGTCCTATAGATTCACATCTCTCTTTGATCACACGTCGTTTCAAAGTGCATTGACTTGGGAGCACTATTGTCGCATTTGTATTACACGTGGGTGCATAGATGCAGAGTTGGCGGAGGTGATCCAATACATACATTCTCTTACAACATAATTCCTGGAAAGTCAGTTACAGTTAGATCCTGACTGATCCTGTCGCCTTGAAGGCTGTGCCACGTGCGTAAAATGCGCACAGCACTTGGTGACGCGCGTCTCAATGCTGATGTTGTGTGATGACTACAAGTATTTAATAAAGTCAGAGGAGAGAAAACTACATATAAACTGCTGTGGTGGACAAACAGAACATCAGCACTGACGTTTCTGCAAAAACACGGATTATATTTCGCAACATGTGAACGACATGATTGATGAAACTCATGAATCTAACTTGTTACAGACTGTCTTACTCGCATTAAAAGTTGTATTTTTACAGGTATTGTAATCTGTAATAGAGAAGAAATTGTAGAGCAAAGTAAAAGAGGCAAAACTCAACATAAAACGCTTTTGTGATTGTGGAGAGGTCTGTGTGCGCGCGCCTCTGTTACTAAAGCTTTTTGCGCACTGTAATGGTTATGGACCACTGTTCATAAACGCGTGAGAGATGGTAAACCTGAGATACAGATGGAGTGAAAATCAAGAATACTCTGTGAACAGTTTGTAATAAATCAGCTTACAATGTAGATTCTATGTCAAGATGTTGCAAAAGCCTGCATACACACAGTCAACCCCATAAGCAGCTGTTCATAGAAAGACTGAAAGCAAACTTATAGCAGACAATAAGACAGTGGACGCAGCCAGAGCTGTAGGCTACATTTCTTCATAGTCTCATATGGACTTGATCTCAGGTCTTTTTCAGGTTGATTGGATAAAAGTTGAAATCACAGAGGTGAGATGTGACTGTAAATACACGTGTACAAAATAGACTCCCGAGGATTCCATGGTTGCTATGTGTTGTCTCCAGGTGCATCATTTATATATGATCATCATTTAAAAACAAACAAAACCTCTAACGACCAAGAAAAGTTTTTCACAAGTTTTCACAAGTTTCACTCGACGATTTCTTCCAAATCATCGCTTCTACTGAGGACTTCTTCGGTCCTGACAACAACTAAAGATTCACTGAGACTGACGAAAGCGACACAACAAACTTCCATCATGGAAAATGTGAGATCTGAACACTTTGAAAGTCTATGGTGTTTTCTATGTATTTTACCGTCGAGGCTTTCAGAAGCCTCAAAGTTTACTGATGTTTTGCCAACATGCTCTGCCATGAACACTGCCACCCCGGGGGTCACATGGTACAGAGAATATAATGAAGGGGAAATCCGGATTAATAAAGTGTAGGGAAAAGAAGCACCTGTTTAGGCCAACGCATGCGCGTGTTGTCATGTAATGATGCATACCGTCAGTACTGGACTGTACCGGCTCCATTCATCTAGGCTATTCATAACAGCAAATAAATAAATACAATGAAATAATAATACTTATAAAATAAAATAATAAAAATCACTGTCTTATGGACAATGATTCATCTTTTAAAATATCCAATAAAATAATCAAAATCACACATTTATGTCAGCCAGCTGGGATAGATAGTGATACTGTGAATTTAAGTGATGCTATATGTACAACTGTGAAGTCCTTGAACTTAGTATAAAATTCCCAGCAGATATGTGACTTTACATTTTTATACATTACATGGTGAAATACTGGTTTGTAGTAATTTAATTGGAAATGTATTTGGGAATATGCAACACTAAAGCACATTATACCAACTGACATGATAGGTAATAAACAGGGACCCACCTTAAGCACCTGTCTTGAAGAGTGTTTAAATCTAGTTTTAAATCCTTCAATATTTTAATTTTGTGTTTACATGTTGCATATTCCTAAATGATTGCGTTACCACACTGTAAACCTGGGGCTTGTAGTATTCCAGCACAGCAAAACTGTACACACTGCACAGAGAGTGTGAGATACTGTAGTTAACAGGGGGCCCGCAGCTCTCTTTTGCAGAGGCCCCAAGCAGGTTAATTCTTCCCTGTTTTGGAGGAAATGTTAGAGAACAACAGAGCTTCGGGTTGAAAATGTTAACAGACCTCTATGCTCATAAAAAGTTACGTCATTTTTTTAGGGGAAAGTTAAATTCTTTTGCAGGAAATAGTTAAAATGAAATTCACATTATTTAATGCCACTTGTTGCTTTTACTGTACATATAGAGCCTCATTCTAACATGTATGTGTGTTGATGCAGTGTGATGTGCCCATCCACCTGAGAGACCATGGCTACTGGAGGAGCAGGAGAATCTCTGCACGCCAGAGAGACGGTGCCGGGAAGCCTGGAGCCTGCAGCAAGTGTCCATGCTGCAGGAAAGACCAGGTTAGACATCTGGATTAAAACATTTAATGGAACAGGCCAAATAGTTATTCATACTCAATACTCATTCACTGTTCAAAAGTGTAATGTAGAAACAATTTTATTTTATTTTTATTGTCCTTGAAGTGAAATTCTTCTTGCAGCCAGGTGTAAACTTAAATGGACAGAATATGTGAAGGGTCTTTGACAAAGTAGTCCTCTGTAGTTCATCTGATGTAGATTTCTCTCCTGTCAGATTGTAAAAGTATGCTGTTAATAAGTAAGAAGTTAGCCAGAGCCTGACATCCTCTCGTGTGCTGCTGACCTTCCCCAGGAGCTGAATTTAACCCTGAGGCCCCAGCTCCGTGCCCCATCCTTCTAAACCTTCTGCTGAACATCCAGAAGAGATGAATTTGGTCCAGAGGCCTAGGTCCACCATCGCACCTGCTGACTTGCCGGTGGTCTCAAATGTGCCCCCCAGCCCCCAGCCCTCCAGTGCTATGAACCAGCTAAGCTCCACTGATGTAAACCATGACGGTCCTCTGATAATACACAACCGCTCAGTGGATCTACCATGAAGTGGTAGACTACATGCTGAGGTACGTTTGTGACTCTTTCAATAAAATCATCACATTTGTCAAGTCACTTCAAAATCTATCACTCAGTCTTTCAATATAAGATCTTTAATCACATTATTATTTCATTTCTGCTCCTTCCACTCCTCATAGATACAAGAGCGGCCGGGTTCGTCCGTACAGTTTAGAGCTGGGACGTCGCATCAAGCAGAAGCTGTGGGAGAGACTGGATCGTCCCATGATGACGACATCAGCCAGTGAAGATGGGCTTGTGCATGTGGACGTCTCATACGGTGATGGAGTCTATCCTCCCCTTTACCATGTTGATACTTTGGGAGAACCGAGCCCTGTACAGCCACCACATAAACGAGCTAAGAACTCAACCTAACACTTTGTACTGCAAACAATGAAAGGCATTATAAGGAATTGTGGTGGTGGTAGTAGTAGTAATAATAGTAGTAGTAGTCGTATAAGTAGTAGTAGTTAAATAAGATTGTCTGTAAATATTATAGTAGTTAGAAGTCTTAATAATTCACACAACTCAAAACACTCACATGGTTAAATAGAACTGGGGGGTTTTTCCACATCCGTGAATGCAGCTTCTGTCTCTTTAATCCATCCTCAGCCTCAACCTCCACCTGAATCCTCTGCTGGGACACAAACAGCCTCTGAGACACAGCTGGAGTAACATGTTCCATCCTCCACCTACAGTCTCCTCCATCCACTTTCACATTGAAACTACATCAGCCATCTGCTTCTAGCCTCCACCAGCACTCTCTGCCAGAAACCTTCAGTCGCCACCTCCACCTCCAGCCTCTGGCAGACACCTGCATCTTCCTCCAACTGAAAATTCTGGCAGACAGCTGAGGCCTAAACCTCCACCTTCAGCCTCTGCCAGCAACTTGCAGCTTTCTCCACCTGCAGATTGTAGCAGACAGCTGAGGCCTCAACCTACACCTACAGCCTCTGCCAGCAACCTGCAGCTTCCTTCACCTGCAGATTCTAGCAGACAGCTGAAGCCTCATCCTCCACCTCCAACCTCTGCCAGCAACCTACAGCTTCCTCCACCTACAGCCTCTGCCAGCAACCAGCAGTTTCCTCCACCTGCAGGTTCTAGCAGACATCTGAAGTCTCATCCTCCACCTCCAACCTCTGCCAGGAACCTGTAGCTTCTTCCACCTGCAGATTCTAGCAGACAGCTGAGGCCTCAACCTCCACCTTCAGCCTCTGCCAGGAACCTGCAGCTTCCTCCACTTGCAGATTCTAGCAGACAGCTGAGGCCTCAACTGCCATCCACAGCGTCTACCAGCAACTTGCAGCTTCCTCCACCTGAACATTCTTTCAGACAGCTGAGGCCTCAACCTACACCTACAGCCTCTGCCAGCAACCTGCAGCTTCCTCCACCTGCAGATTGTGCTGGACAGCCAAGGGCTTGATTGCAACCTGATTCCTCCATCTACAGCCACTTCCAATCCTGCCTGAAACTTCTGCCAGATACCTGCAGCCGCCGCCTCCACCTGCAGATTCTGGCAGACAGCTGCAACCGATTCCTCGGCCTACAGGCACTTCCATCTCCTCCATCTTGAGCCTCTGCCAGCAACCTCTAGCTTCCTCCACCTTCAGATTCTGGCTGACAGCCCAGGGCTTTAACCTCCACCTACAGCCTTTGCCAGCAAAATCCACTGTGACCGCCACCTGCAGTTCCTTGAAGATACAACCTGATCACTCCACCTTCAGCCGCTTCCAACTGCAACCTATGCCAACAACCTGCACCGCCACCTCCACCTGCAGATTCTGGCAGATAGCTGCAGCCCAAAACCTCCATCTCCAGCCTGTCTCAGCAACCTGCAGCCGTCACCTCCACCTGCAGTTTCTTGAAGATAGCTACACCCTGATTCCTCCACCCACAGCCACTTCCAACTCCTGCCTGCAAATTCTGCCAACAACCTGCACCATCGCCTCCACCAAGGGTTTTAACCTCCACCTACAGCCATTGCCAGCAACATCCACTCCAACTCCCGCCTGCAAGCTCTTCTAGAAACCTTCACTGCCACCACCACCTTCAGATTCTGGCACACAGCTGCAGCACGAACCTCCACCTACAGACTCTGCCAGTCTTCAGCCTCCACCATCCACATGCAGCCCAAAGTTCCACCTACAGTGTCTGCCAGGAATCTGCAACTGTCACCTCCACCTGTAGATTCTTGAAGATAGCTACAACCCTATTCCTCAACCTACAGCCACTTCCAACTCCTGCCTGCAACCTGCGCCTCCTCCTTCATCTGCACATTCTGGTAGAACGTTCAGCCCAAACCTCCACTTACAACCTCTGACAGCAACCTGCAGCTGTAGCATCCACCTGCAGAGAGCTGCAGCCCATCCCTCCACCTCATTCCTCTGCTAGCTAGTTGAAGGTCCACACTCCACCTGAAACCATTGCCACCTGTAGCTTCTTCGACCTCCAACCTCTTCCTCACCACCTGCCCCTCCAGCACACAGTAACCACCTGCTCCTCCAGCCATTGCCTGCTGCTCCCTACAGCCATGGCCTCCACATCCACCTACAGCACCCACTAGCCAGCTGTGATCTAAGCCTTCATCTGCCACTTCTGGTAGCCACCTCCATCCCCAGCCACTGCCTTCAGCCTTTGCCAACCAGTTCCAGTCCCACACTCCACCTGTAGATTCTGACAGACACCTGCAGCTCCACCCTCTGTCCGACTCTGACACTCAAATGCAGCTCCATCCTTCTCCTACAGCCCTTTGGCCGCCACCATTTGCCTCGTCCAGAAAACTTCAAAGAGATGACAACCAGATGCAGCTCCAACTCCAGCCTACAGTCTTCGGCACCAAAACACACTCAAGCTGCAGCCTGGACTTGATCTCAGGTCTTTTGCAGGTTGATTGGATGAAAGTTGAAATCACAGAGGTGAGCAAAGTAAAAGAGACAAAACTCAACATAAAATGTTTTTGTGATTGTGGAGAGGTCTGTGTGCACGCGCCTCTGTTAACTAACGCTACACAAATGAAATGGCCTTTTGCGCTCTCTGTAGTGTTTATGGACCAATGCCCATAAAAGCACAGTAAAACTGTACACACTGCACAGAGAGTGTGTGGTACAGGAGTTAATAGGGGCCCAGTAGCTCTTTTTTAGGTTAGGCATGACAGAGATGTGCAGTGCAGAGTGGGATATTAAAAACTACTCCCTGGTGTCCACAGAGATATGACAGTAGCCTGTAATGTAGGAGCGCTTCAGGCAATTCTAGAAAAAAATGACTGTTGGGTTTGGTGTCCATGAGAGGGCAGCAGAGGAGAAGTAAACAGCATACCAGCTCTTCTAGTGAGAGGAGGAGAAGAGCAAAGAGCTCTCACTCTTTTGGAGGAAAAGTATCATTGCTAACTTGTGTCTACACTGTTTCTCTAAGCTATGTTTTTTTAAAGGATTACTAATAATCAGACAGAGCTAGATTCCTGTTGGAGAAGCTTCATATGAGAAACAACCAGAACATAGAAAAATGTGCACCTATGAAAGTTTTTTGGCCTCTATATTCAAATGGAAGTGTATTTTACAATTAGCAATTCAATATGCATTTGGTCATGGAATTTGAAAATGCATTTTGCAATTGACAATTCAATATGCAAAGTAGCAATGCATGCAATCTTCAATTCAGTTTGAATTGAAATGAAAACTCAATCAATCGCATTTCATATTGCCGTGTTTTTTGGGTCTCTTTATTCAAATTACATTTACATTTACCTGTCACCACGCTCTTTTGGTGCTAAAATTCAAATGGAAATGCAATCTGTCAGTCCTCTCATCAAGGCGAGTCTTCAGTTAGTTCGTCACTTCCTCGTTCAGTGACTAACAACTTGGTTAACAGCCAGCCATAAAAATAAATGAATAAATAAATGTTTTGGGTAACAGCCATAGACTGTAGTAACAGCCAGCACTTCACTTCGGCCTCGCCGATACTGTTCTTCGGTAAGTTGCTTTCTACCTCAGATAACGTCCATATGTTCAACCTAGAGTTCAGACATTAGTTTCTTACAGTAGGGCCGTTGTTGGCATTTTGTGTTGATCTACATCCTCATGCTGAGGCATTACAAGCTAATGCTAGCTAGGCCTGAGTAAAGTTAGTAGCTTGCTAACAACCTAAGCTAACGCTAGTAAAGTAACTTAGCTAAAGTTTGCTACATTTACTGCTGGTTGCTCACAACATCAGCCACTAGCCAGAGGGGTCCCGTTTCAGGGCTACAAGCCCCTCAGTGGCTGCAATTTCAGTCGGGAGCTTGTAGCTACTGTAACCTGTCAAAGACCATAGGTGATAACACTTTCGCGATGTTGATGCGTATTTATTGCTCACCACATTAAAACAAGTTCCACCAAGCAAGCTCACAGGCAGTAAAAAAAAAACTTGGTAGTCTACAATAAACAGCACATTAATTATGCTGCACAGCTGGCACGTGTGTTTATTCTTTCTTCCTCCACGCCCAGCAAGCGGAAAAAGAAGGGCCACTTGATTCTAGTCCCTGCGATGTCCAGTGTCGTCGGTTAACTTTCACCAGACCGGTGAGTATTATAAACAATATTACAACTAGCTTTCTGCATTGACATAACACACTGATTCTCAACGACTGAAACACCCAGAATGGCAAGTGTCAAAGGAAGCTTATTGGTTAATATTGCTTAGTGATACATAATTATTCGTTCAGTATTAATTATTGTGCATATGAAGGAAAAGGAGTGAGATGAAGCTTGGGAGATGTCTCAATAAAGGCATTTAGCAATATGTTGATTGCAATCAGAAATAATGCAATGGTTTTGATGGATATCATACACCCACCGATATTTAATAAGCTATTTTTCTTATTTCATTCGCATTTTGTATTGGCTTCAGCACTTGCTCCAGTGTTGTAAATGACTAGGAGCATCAGTTATTCACATAAAATGTAAATGTATTGCCATGTGTTGTCTTTTATGCACTGATAGGACATCCATGCGACAAGGTTTTGCCTGTCATTGGTGTTGATGAAACAGTCCATTGAAACAGACATTGTACCACTGTGTTTCCCAGCAGGTGGGATGTGAGGAAACGTGCCTCCATCCTGTATGAAGAGAGTCTGCAGCTGCTGACACCATGACCCATCTCCTCACAGAGCTGAAGGTGTGCACGGATGCCTGTGTGCAGATCTCACCACTCATGGGTGAGCAAATATTATTTTATTGATAGTAGTTTTAGCTGAGAAACCTTAGTGTAATGTTATTGTTTTGAATAAATTGCTGCTCTTTCAGTGTGTGATTTTCATAAAAAAAACAAAAAACTTATTTTCACATCTAGACCACATTAGGCCAGGTTTAGATCCAAAACCACTATACTTAGACTTGTCAAATGTGGACCAGATTATCCCAGAGAGGCTAAAGATTCATTAAAACACAGTTTCAGACTTGGACTCCTCCACCATGTGGTAAACAAGTATAGCTGGGTGCTCGGACGATGCCACCACAAGGCGCTTGAGCAGCTCCACCTCTTGGTCAATGGGTCACAAGGCTCTCGCTGACATCGTCATGAATAGGCGGTGGTTGAAGACTGTACACAAGTACTTGACCTTCAGGTGAGTAAGATAGGAAGCTTTGTGTTTAAAAAATGTGTCCAACACACAGCTCACAGGTTAAAATGTAACTCAACCACTCAACTTGCTCTGTTTCATTCACCACAACACATTCATATATTCAGTCAAGGAGAAACGGATTGATTTACCGTTTACAAACTGTTACATTCACCTCCAATTTTTGCCATGGCTTTATTGGCATGATCAAGTAGGGAAGATAGTCGGCAGTTGTTGTAGAGACCCATGTGTTTAATAGAAAATTGCGAAAACCACTGACATGATACAGACAAAGCAAGCACAGTGTAGCACTGCTGTGCTGTGTCTGTACCTGTCAGTGGTTTTCTCTGTTTTCCATCATTCACAACGGTGTAATTCTGCAGCTGTGTCAAATTGTACTCTTGTTTCAGGAAGGCTATCTATTTGTTGTATAGCTGTCTCAACCTGGCATCATTTAGCCCTTGTTGATGATGTGTGGTAACAGGAAATTATACTGGTTGGGACAGCTAACGTTAACTTACAGTAATGAAAAGCAGTCTTACCATGTGAAAGCAAAATAATAGTCTGTGTCGGTATGGTGATGTTGCTGTCTTGTCACAGCGGATATAATAAGCATGGTCAGAAGTTCATTAACGCTAACGTCAGATTCTTGCTTTAAGGCTTGGCTGTAAGGCAAGCCAGGGCTGCTGCCAATAAGCTCGATCATTACTATCTGTCTCTTGTTGATGTTTCCTGTTATATTGATCTTAATATGCAGCATTGATGTAACATATTGGAGAAGTAGCCAGCCCAATAGTAATTTCTTTATGTGTACTGATGAAGTTTACACTTAAAAAATACTGTAAGTTTCTCAGCAAAACATAGACTGAAGTAATAACTAGCTACCATAACAGAAAATCCAAAGGCTTTGATATGAACATAAGTTATGCTAGAAATATTTGTCATAATGCCTATTTTCATTGCAGTTGACCTGGAAGATGTGGTGCTTTGTTGCTTGGAATGATTAGCTACAACACACTAGAGTGTAAAGACATAATACAACATAATTTTTTTCTGTGCAAATACATTTTCTTCAGGTGAGGAAACCAGGCTGAATCAGTGGGTGTTGAACATGAGGAGAAAGAAGGGGACTCCCTCCCCTCACTTCACTCTGCAGCGAGCACTTTGAGGAGGATCAGCTCATCACAGGTAGACAGATCAATTCTGAGGCCTGCACTCATGCAATAAGAAAGAAGACTTAACTTTCAGTCAATTCATAAAACAGTTAAGAATCACTGCTTTTTATTCACAGTTTTGTTAATCATGTCATAATAAAGTTAAATGTGAGAACTGTGTCATACACTCAGCCATAGTGTTCAGAGGAAATGTGCCCATGTCAAGGTTTTGGTATTAAATATCTAAGTCTATACACAAGAAGGTCCTGCACTAAAGCAAACCTCCATACACCTGGTCTGACAAGCTGGTATGTATATGATACATTACCATCTTTTGAGTCTTCATGAAAGTGTCTTGCTTTAACAGGAAAGATATCCACATGGTGAAAACTGCATGACCACATGAGGAAAACCTGATGTGTTGAGCAGCTTGTGTTTGGTACCACCCATCTGGCTGTGGAGAAGGGAGACCATATGGCCATCATCCTCTGTTCTCATAAGACTTATGAAGATGCTACAATCAACTTACAGTTCATCTTTTCTGATGTTCAACTCCTTTCCTGTATCGGATCTTCTTTTGTGCTCTAACTGATGCGAGATAGTCATTGCATATTTTTACAAATACAGTTTAAAGAACTAACAGGCTGGAGTTCAAGGATGAAACAACCCCAATGCACTAGTTCACTCAAGTGAAAAGTACTTTTCAGTTTGAGATGAACAGGATCTAGATTAGGAAACATCTGGAACTGGCCAACTAGATGTTCACCTGGGAACATAATATCTCCTGTAATAGATGTGTACTGTTCTTTACTGTTAAATGATAATATCCTATGGAAATATCCTATATATTAAGGTGTATTAAAGTTTTATAATAGCTTTTATTTATATTAGAAATTATATTTAGTTGAAGAATGTGATAAATATGAGCCATTGGGAATGTTTTTGTCATCAGGTTGAATAACTAAAAAATAAATGTAGTGAGATTAAACAGAAATTAGTACATTTTTTATAAACTACTCTTACCTCTTACCTGGTTTTGCAGATTTGCCACATACCTTGTTAAATGTAATGGGAGACTTATGTGAATTGTTTTGTGGTGACATGACTTTTATATGTAATGCGTAGTTTAAAAAGCCAGGGCTGCAGTCCATATAAGTACTGGAGGCTAGGCTGGAAAGGGAGAAGACATTAGGAAGAGCACAGATGGTAAAGTTGAACACTGATGTGGCTACAAGTGTTATTTTCAGTAAAAACATATTAAAATCTATCAGCCATCACATAAATGATGACAGTCTTGGCCGGGTGATGAACTTAACAAAACAAAAATCCTGTAACCTCAACTTCACTGTTGTTGGAGTTGGGCTTTAAGGCACTTAGCAATACTGTGTAAAAATACTGTTTACTGCAGAAATGAAATGAACTTCATCACAGAAATAGCCCAGGAGTGCCAAACCTTATGTGAAGGTGATGTACAAAGCTGCCACTTAAACAATGAAGAAATGTAGCCATAACGCTGTTCACAAACCAGCGGGCCTTGTCTGTCTTCCCCGGACTGGCAGCAGCTGTTCCACCTGCAATGCTAGGTGAGGCAGGTAATGCAGTGAGGAGGGCAGTGACGACATGCAGGTGATGCAGGTTCGAGATGGATGCAGGTGACCTCCTCAGGTCTCTTACTGGTAGGGGCTGGTCAGAGAAGGTTCTTCACCTCAGATATCATCCACACCAAGGTTGGTCCTCATGGCCTCCACGGCTCTCCAAGCCCCATGCTGGACTGATGATCCAGACTTTGGCTGTGGATGGTACATACATTAGTGACTGATGTATCCTGATGTAGGGTAGTGACAAAAAGTAAAAGTTGGAAAACCCTGACTAGCTAGCTACCATATGTTAATATGTGGTATTCTCATGTTTTGGAAATACTGATCAGAATTATATTGATCAAAACAGTCTGCTATAGTGCCTAATGATAATCAGAGATTATTGCTGTCCCTGGAATGAACACGTTAAGATAACACACACACTCACACACACTAACACAATAGTAGTAGCTTTTTATTTCGGTAAATGAAACCCAATTTTGTATTTTACTGTTACTGTTAATACTTAATGCACCAAGTTAATATTAAGTTCGCTAACGTGAGTGGTGTGAATTCACAAAAGCAAATTTCAATAACAATGTGATGTGAGTCATGGCAATAGTAGCTACATTACTGAACATTAACATTAGATGTGGACAGGTTTTAAATTACTACGCTTATTTTGCATAATGGAGTTGACAGCTCTATCTTCTATAGCATGCTTGCTAGCAGCACGCCTCTGATTGGCTGGTACTCATTGCCTTTGTTCGTTACGTTGATTTAGGTTGGGGTTAGCCAATCAGAGGAAGAGTAGGGGCGGGTCTTCCCAGGTGGGGACCCGCCTTGATGAGAGGACTGACAGATTGCATAGTTGAATTTTGACACCAAAAGAGTGGCATGTAACTGAAATACAATAGACTGGGGGGCTGTTTCGCTGGCACATTGCATTGCCAATGCCAAAATGCATTTCCATTTGAATAAAGAGGTCATAGAAAACCTTGGCAAATTAAATGCAATTGACTGAACTTTCATTGTAATTTTTAATCAAAATAATTCAAACTGAATTGAGGATTACATTGCCACTTTGCCTTTTGAAATGACAATTGTAAAATGCATTACTAATTGAATAAAGAGCGTAAAAACTTCCATACTTTCAGGCCAAGAAAATAAATAGTATATAAAGGATTCAGTGTTTCTCCACAATAATTGTATTCCTGGCAGTGTGGAGAAGGCTTGGAAACACAATTTAAAGCTTCATGATGAGAAATAAAGTTGACAAAAAGTAGGCTAGCTATAATTGTTAACTGAAAAAATAATTTATAAAAAATCCAAATAATTCAAACATTTTTAGACTTTATCTTGTGGCGTCGGGATTGTTGGAGACTTAGACTGATGACCTCAATATTTGTTAAATTCTGGATACAACCCTGGTGAAGAGGTATTTTCAATTCGGACGGTCGTGTCTGCCATTTTTCCCACATGACCTGAACGCACCGCGGCTGGAAGGTGGGAGTTCTCCTACTTAAAGAGGGTGTGTATGACCGAGAAATATTCGTCAGTGTGTTACTCTGCCAACTTTTTTTCTTCCCCCTACCTCCTTGGCTGTTTGCTACTGCCCGTCTCTTCTCTAAAGTTCAGGTTGTGTTTGAGAGGAGGTGAGAGGGCTTCTACAGGAGTCTACAGGAGTCTACATTTCTCTGAACGGATTTCCTTGCGTTTGTCTTAAAGACTAGTTGTAGACCAGTGGAGTAAATCTGGGACTTCATCCACCATGGGGGACATAGTTTCCAGTCACCTGGATGAAGCCAAGCGGGAGATTATCAGAGGTGAGGAACTTTTTGTGGAGGTTTGTTTGGTGCTTGCTGTTTTGGCGTCTTGGCTCATGTGCGTTTTTACGCAGCAGTCACTGACTATCTGAAAGAGTCTACACAATTTAAGAGAAATGAGAACGAGTCATTTTACCAGTATGTAAGTGTGACTCTGGCACTTCTTATTGGACTAAAGGTGTCTTTTATAGGCTGATTTAATTGCTTTTGGAACCTACTGTTGCAAGAAACGCGAGCTACCGAGGTAGTGTGGATGTAAGCAAGGCACTGGGTCGTAAATCTGATCAATCCCCTTCCCACCCCTGCAGATCATTTTGAAGAGACCTGAAACAAGGCTGAACAACTTTTAATTTGGATCCGTATTTATGTCTTTAATGTGTTGTATGACAATTTTTGTAAAGTTCCAGAGTTTCCATGATGGTCCAAACGCTGTTCATTCTGTCAGAAATTAATTTATTGTGACGGAAATTGTTGTATTTAATGGAATTTAAAAACTATTGTAGATGCCAACAATGTGTAACTTTACATTGTAAAATGTAAGCTGCACTTAGGTCCCCTAATTTCCAGAAAAAAGACTGTTGACATGACCTGTATGGTAGCTACAGCTCTTATATAGCTGTTTCTTGTCTTCTACAGTATCACTTTAATATCATTAATGTTACCAGGAAGTATAGATCTGTTACCTATTTGTAAAGTCAATATACCATTTTGGTTATTTCCCTAGGATCTAATTTCTGTTTGGGCTTTAAGGCTGCAACTGATGGTTATTTTAATTATCAACTGGTCTGCCTATTAGTTTGTAGATTAATTGTTTGATCTACAAAATGTCAGAAAATAGTTAAAAATGCCCATCACAGAAATCCCAGAAAGCCAAGTGACATCTATGTTGTCAGACAAACAGTCTAAAACCCAAAGTTATTCAGTTTACAGTGATGTCAAACAAAAAAAGCAGCAAATCTTCACATTTGAGAAGCTAGAACCAGAGAATGTTTGGAATTTGTGATTCAAATATGACAACAATTAGTCTGACCAACAGTTCAAACCCAAAAATATTCAGTTTACTGTTGCAGAAATGAAATAAAAGGAGAAAATGCTCACAGTTTTGACTTTTTGCATGGAAAAATTACTTAAAACCATTGATAGATTATCAAAATAGTTGCCAATCCATTTTCTGTCAGTCGACCAACCATTGCAGCTCAAATCAAAATAGTTGCAGAATAGTTTCCTGTCGAAAAACTAATCCATTATTCGAGCAATCATTTTGGCTCTATTGGGCTTCCATACTTCAAGTTCAGCTCAAGTTTCAGTGTGGATTGTCTATGAGGAAAAGACTGCAGTTAGTTGTCAGGAAGCTTGATTTTTTTTTTTTTTTTTTTTTATGGAAAACATGGGTGGAGCAGCACCCACCAGCCCGCCCTGTCTATTGACTTTATCACAGCTTATTAACCCAGGTTAACTTCACTGTCATGGTCATTTGGACTTTGATCTCACTTAATAATAGACAGACTCACTAAATAATAGACATAAATATGAATATTGTTGACAAGGCCCAACCCTCTGAACATTTATCCTGAGTTGTTGAACAGTGTCACTTTAATAGGCAAAGTGGGAAATTAATGTATTTGCCTAGCAGCCACAGTGAGTTTCTAACCATTTTCACTCTTTCACTCATCAAACTAAGATGGGAAAAGAACCCTGAAAAGACAGAGTCTGCACCCTTCAGCTCTTATAAATTAGCATTTGACCTTGTTATTTGGCCTGTTAGAACTTGTTCAGTTATAAGGAAGTCTGATCTTGAGCAGAGTTGACTGTAGCAGATAAGGTACAGTACAGTGTGTGCAGGAGAGAACACGAAATGCTAATCCTCGCTGGGTGTCAAAGGCAGTAGTCCAGTCTTTGATATGTCAGCATGTGAACCTCTTTGAAATTCTGACTCCTTACTATTGATGTGTGGAACTAATGGGTAAAAGCAGCTTGACATTAATTTAACACAGGCAGATCTAAATGTTAAATTGATGTTAGATGTTAAAAAGTCCCTCCCTGACTTTTCTAAGACTTCTTTTTAGGGCTGAGTATTATTTATACATTTTTCAATGCTGATGCAATACTTACACTTATGTGATATTTGGTTCAGACTAAAATATGTCAACTAATACTGGATGGATTGCCATGACATTTTGTACATAAATGAATGGTCCCCCAGAGGTTGAATCCTACTGACTTTGGTGAGGATCAGGTCAAAGTTTTAGTTTGTCCAATACTTTGGTTTATGACCAAATACCTGCAAAACTAATGACATTCGAATCAGCTTGAGTTGCACTTCGTGTGTAGTGCTAATTGACAAAGTTTAGTTTAGCAGGCTAACGTAATAAACTAATATGGTGACCATGCTAAACGTTAAACTTACTGTACTAAATATCACCATGTTAACATTGTCATTGTGCATATGTTGCCATGCTGACATTAGCATTTAGCTGCTAGCTTGGCTGTAAACCTTTCATCTCATTTTCAAAAGAAGCCAAACTTCTCAAATGTGAACGTTTTTTTTTTTTGTTTGTTTTTTTTAAATCAAGCAGCCATACAAGAAGTTTGCCTTAATGAAATGGTATAATATTGGCAAAAATGTGATTAAATCAGAAACATTCTCATTAAAGAACACATAAAGAAGACTATACATTTGGCAAGACATTTGATGTCAGATTTTGGTACTTGACACTACAATACTTAGTGCCAAAAAAGGATTAAGGTTTGATACCCAGCCCCAAGGATTGATTACTATCTGGCCAAAGCTGGCAACTGCCCTTTGGCCCCAGACCCTCAGCGGACCCAAAGGCCCAATGTTTACTGTGTGGTAATTTAATTATTAGTATAGTAAATAACCTCTGGGCAAAATATTAGAAAGCTTCCATGTGTGCAATGTACCTGATGGGAGTAAATACAACATGATACATATACAATGCACAGAAAATGGGAGGAACAGGGGGTCAACAGGGGCCCAAAGTACAATTGTGCATTTTAACATTTTCAAAATCATGTGGGGAAATAATTACTTTATCCAATTTCACCTGATGGCCTGTTGGCCTTCATAGACCCTGCAGATCCACTGACCTTTCTGTGTTAAATTGACTTTCTACCCTTGATTTCTTCAGTAAGTTTTAGAACACATGCAGCTGACTTCCTCTCAGGAAATAGAGAGGAAAAAGCTATGTTACAGGCTTTTTTTTTTTTTTTTTTAATGCCCCGAGTGGCCAATTCAGAGTGAGGCACACACACACATGTATCAGATGTGGAATCTGAGGAATGCATGAAAAAACGTGTGTCTGTGTGGCTGGATGGAAATCTCCTCCAGGCCTTGAGCTGCACAGCCAGCGCCACACAGTCTCTGCAGCCAAGACAAGCCCAGTGCCTGGCTAGCTTCAAGGGAAATGCCTGGATTTATCATTAAAGCCCTTCACACACATATACCCACATATTCACTTATTTTGTTCATTCCTGATGCATTGAGAAGCGATAAACCACAGTGCCAGAGATCAAGTTGCTAAAGTACATTTTGTATACTTGACTCCTTATCAGAGTTGAGGTAATCATGTTCATAGATCATCACTCATGCCATTGTATTTAGGCAATGATTTATGACCAGCTGATGAATGGGCCCACCCATCTGTTGTCATCGCACTGAAAACCTTGCCTTGATTGCCAATGCTCCAGCATGAAGTCGGCTTTGGAGGGAGATGTGGGGGTGTGTAGAGGGTGGAAATGACCGAGATCACATGGCTAACCTCATTTCCTCTTTGGAAACAGGCATGAGCGCACGTGTGTGCTCAAGTCAGGCTTTTAAATGTACACATACAAATGGAGAAGCTGCTTTGGGCCTTTAATTGAAAACAGACATCGAAAAGCATTATTGAAAATCAACTAGTCAATATCATAATGATGATGTTTAGGGAATAATTGTTTAATAGTAACACTGGTTTACTAAGGGGACATCTAATGTTATTTTGATCAAATACATAAAATATATGTAATGTTAAATTATTATATTGTTGTTCAGGAGATTATCAGTGTTTTGTGTTGTATAATTATGGGAACTTGGAATATTTGTATTTCTCTGAATGTTTTGATCTGAAAATGGTCAAATATTCACTAGCTACTAAAAATTCCAAAAATGTGGATATTGCCTGTGTCAATTAAAATGTATTGCTATTGCAGTAGCCTTTAAACCCATGTCAGTTGAACATTAATACACACACTCACACAAATGCACAAGAATGCTAAAAACACTTTTTTGTCCTTTTTTTTTTTTTTTATTAAATTTTCAAGAGAATAGAACATCATTTACCTTTTTACATTAATTCCAATTTCATAAAGTATCAGTCACAATAACAAATGATCATATTCACAAAATGAGTAAATGATTAAATATAATTAAGAGAAATTAGTCATTTAACAAACATTTTCAACACACCTTCTGAGCCAATGGTTCCAAAAGAAAATAATAGATGAGAATTTCCTTCCTTCTTTTTTCTCCTTTTAATCATCTTGTGACCCCTCAGATTTATCTTGGGACCCCTTGGAGAGTCCCGACCCATGGTTTGGGAACCACTGCTCTGAGCAACTTGATTAGGTTTTTTATTTATTTATTTATTTATTTATTTATTTATTTATTTTGTAAAATCTAACAGGGGACCCCAAACTTCATAAAACAAATTGTGCTTTTTCCTTAAATGATAAATTACATTTTCGCATGGGACACAGGATAATAAACCACATAGACACAGAAGGAGGATTACTATCCTTCCAACAGAGTGCAGTACACTTACTAGCTGCTGTTATAGCTATCATTAAGAAAAAAATAATGTTATTGGTAAGGGCTGAAATTTTAGAGGTATCCCCCAAAGGAACAAACAACATTGTATGGGCTTATGTGCTCCAGTTATTATAGTCAGGGTTTCAATATTTTTCCTAATGGAGATCACAGAAACACACATCTAATTGCCCACTTTCACAAAGAATTCCCTTTATGTAGTCATACATAGGGCAGTGCTAGCTTGGTCAGTGGGTGAGGGGTCAGGAAACAGGAAATCCTAATGTGGAGTGTTTTTCCCTGGCTCTGTTAAATCTTTAGGCTCTGGAGGGAGTGTTAGGTGGTCAACAGGCTTGCTCTCTGTGGCCTGGCAAGGTGTGGCACTCTCAAGGTGTGGCACTCTCACCTTCAACACACACCCTGCTAAGCACAGAGAGGCTTGTTTTAAATAGGTTCAGATAGCGGAAATACCTGCTGCTGGGACCCCATAGTACATACACACACACACACACTTCTGTTTGAGGCAGAGCAGGTCTGAATAATGATCTCATGAGGTAAACCTCAACAAACAGAGCCACAGGTTTCTGGTGAGGTTACATCACAATGAAACCCAGAGAAAAGGGAGAAGTTAGAGGGGAGATAACCTAGCTTGCTTATTCAAAAAAAGTAAACAAGCTTAACTAATCTTTCAAGTTAACTAAACCAGCCTATAACTATTAAGTTAAGTTAGCCAGCCTCTCACCTTCTAAGACCATGAAATAACAATGTAATCGATAATGTATCCTGTATCAGACTTCCATTACAAAAAGATGGATTTTTAGGCCATAAAAATCAGTTAACATTGTATTTTGACAGTATATTATTATCTTTTGAATGTTGTTGCTACTACAGCTGAGTCAATGGTGCAGGGTTTTCCTGAATGGGGAATGTTGTGGTGGGCACCGAAGGGGAATTTTGAGCT
The DNA here is from genome assembly GCA_008360985.2 of Macquaria ambigua. Lineage (NCBI taxonomy): Eukaryota > Metazoa > Chordata > Actinopteri > Centrarchiformes > Percichthyidae > Macquaria > Macquaria ambigua. Next base: position 9,939 of record VMKM01003640.1, on the reverse strand, counting down.
GCCTGAACAAAAACTGTCCCACTTTGAAGCTGCATTTATTTATTTATTTTTTGGCCACTTAGGAAACACACAGCAAGATGTAAACACAACATTTACATATTATCACCTTATAAAGTTTATATCGCTAATGTAGCAGTTGCTTATTTACACACTTGTATACACATCAAGCAGACCCAAAGGGTTAGGGCTGGCCACCGGGACAGGAGTCAGGTGATTATGATTATCTGTAGGTTTAACACTATGAGTGTCAGTGGGTGTCCCGGGCCTTGTTGCAGTCAGGAAGAAACTGTTCTTGTGACATGAGGTTAATTTGACTCTGAGGACTGCAATTCAATTCAGTTTTATTTATATAGCGCCATATCATAACAAGGTTATCTCAGGGCACTTTTCATATAGAGCAGGTCTAGACCGACTCTTTATATTTACAGAGACCCAACAGTTCCCACCATGAGCAGCACTAGGAGACAGTGGCAAGGAAAAACTCCCTTTTAACAGGCAGAAACCTCGAGCAGAACCAGGCTCTGGGTGGGCGGTCATCTGCCTCGACCGGTTGATCAGCAGCAGTTGTCCACGCTTCTAAGCCAGGAAAAAGTCTGGAGCAGAGCATTCAAGTTTCCCTGTTGGCTAACGTGCACTCTGCTGCTCCCAAGAAATACCCTGCCTCTGATTACCTCAGTAGACATGTTTATATCTAACTAAATCTGCTCTCATGTGGTGCTCTAGATCCTTGATCCAGTACATAGCCACCGCTCTTGCTTCAGCTCTGATGGGAACACAGTCTAAAGCCATTTTCTCATATGAACTCCAGACAACGTCCTGAGAATCAGGTCGGGACATTGCCCTGAGTTGCCCTTTCAGACATGTAGCACACAACAGGAGATTGTCCATGTCAGATGCATTCTCGCTTACTGGAAATACTCCGTTTGGTTTAGGCAAGGGGTGGAGCCTGGGTATAGTGTGTAGGAGGCAGGACATGACGCAAAATGTACGCTGTGGAAATCATAGTGTTTTGTTTACAGAACATTGCGCCGGTTGCATGATAGAAACGTCATTAACACGCCCGCTCGTTTGTTGTGATTTCTCCAGACAATGACCTGCTCTTTTCACACATGGGCTCAACTGGACATTAAAAAGGCTTTGTACTAGGGTTCTGATTCGGACATTTGTGTTCTCACACACAGCCCCTCCGGGTAATGTGTAGATAAGTTCAGGGTTGCAGTGCATGTGTGAAAGGCGCTTAAATTTATGAGTCAGCCTATGGGTCTATCTCAGTGGAATGTTTTTGTTAAGGCACTGTGGAGAAAGGGGGAGGGGGTGGACGGGTTCTCTTGTGGGTTTATTAAATAGCAGTCCGGTCTCAGCTCAGATCCGTATGATCAAGACGTTCTGAAACTGTTGATTTGACGTCAGTGATAAGACGAGCTGCCGTGTAAATGAAAAGCAGTGTTTGGTTGGATTAGATTACAACAGCGATTGAAGACAACACAGTAGTATCATTAGAGCTGATAGCTGGTCTCAGCACTGCAGAGGCCCCCTGGACAATTAGTCTGGTAGTTGGCTGCAGCACAACAAAGAGTCAGCTAGACTCACAGCAGCAGCTCATACAGCTAGAGTTGTGAATTGGGAGAAGTTGCTGGCCCAGACACATTATTCTACCACTGTAGATTTTAGTTATTGAGTTTTCGTGATATCTCCAATGTTCCTAAACATGGAGACAATGGAGTCTCCCAGATAATTTGACAATACAATAGGTTTATGTTATTGCCATCGGTTTTAATTATTTCCACTTTGTTTCTGAGAAGGCATGTTTTTTTCCTGCAGTTTGGTATGGCGGTAGTGGTGTCTCTGAATACTGCATTACACATGAACAGTGGTGGGAAGTAACTAAGTAGATTTACTCAAGAACTGTATAGTAAAAGTTTGGTGTACTTGTGCTTTACTTGAGCATATATTTTATGCTACTTTATATTTCTACTCCACTACAATTCAGAGGGAAATATAGTACTTTTTATTCATACTAACATATGATAAAATACAACACATTTAACCAGTTGTACATAACCATTTGGATTGTGAACCCTGACAAATAAAATAAATAATATCTTCTCAGATGTTTAATTTAAATAACTTTTGGAGGGCCAAAGAGGTAAAATTATCCATTATTTCTCAAAAAAAAAGCAAAGATTAGAGAAATGTTAAAAAAAATGAAAACAAATGTGTGTATTAGAACTTCGATTTTCTTCTTTCCTCTACCAGTAATCATCTCACGTCGGTCAGATTTATCTGGTGACCCTTAGGAGGGGCCTAACCCTTAGGTTTGGTGCCACTGAACTTGCTAACTATACCCTATATAAAGTAGTTTAAACTAGCTCCACCTCGACCAGCTACAACAGTAAAATGCTGCTTACACATTGATGCATCAGTATTAACAATCTAATAATGTTATATATTATAATGTTTCAGTCACAGGGGACATTTTATTGCATAATAAGTACTTTTACTTTTGATTTGTATATTATGTACTTTTTACTTAAGTAACAATTTAAATGCAGGACTTTTACTTGCAATGGAGTATTTTTGCATTGTTGTACTGGTACTTTTACTTAGTTAAAGTATCTGAGTTCTTTTTCCACAAGTACCCATGAGCCTCAGCCACCGTTGCTATGGAGAAGACAGTCAAAGAACAGAGCTGTAGAAAATTCAGAACGCTTCATTGTTGCCATTGGAAACAAAACCTGTCACCATAGTTACTGAATTCCTCCAAAATTGTCCCAGAATTGCAAAGTGAATAGATTTAAATTGCTAATTGTTTTTATCAGGTATCTACAAAGTGTAAGCTTTAGCATCAGCTCGCCGATAGCAGCATAGCGACATAATTTTAAATTTGAAGGTTCATTCTTTATTCTTGACCTTTTGAACACATCTGTGATAAAATATACCAAACTAAAACTAAAGGTTCACCTCTTGCTTTTTTTCGGAGCTTTCGAACGTATCCCATGGCTGTTTTTGCAAATGGAACTAGGTCAGGTGTCATCGTGGGACCAGGAAATCCCCCAAAAAATATACTAGCACTTGTTCTCGCATGACTGAAGTTCTGTACTTAAGTCACATGACTACACCTGAGCAACTTTCAGTCAGGAAAAATACAGAAAGAGTATTTTATTACAGATTGGTGATTGGCTGTGTCTTACCGAAATGCTCCTTGTGAATCGTACTTAACTTCTCTCCTTACGTTTTTGTGTACACAGGCTTGTAACTTGACCATATAACAAGATATTTTCTAACCTAAGGTGCATCACATTGCATTTGTAGAGTCTGCAGTACATTTTGTTTTAAGTTTAGTTAACTTGCGCAACCAACCCTATAATGTAAAGTTCTGTGACTTTCCATATGCCAGAAAAGAAAAACAAACCATGATGTGACAAACTCTAAAGAGCTAATTAAACTGCCCACTCCAAAAGATAAAAAAGGATTACAGACCCAGGCAGAAATAATGGATACATTACCCTTGTCGGATGTGTGTCCAGTCACTTTAGATAATTGCTGTGTTTATGCCAGGCCCAGGTCAGTTGATATTCAAACCTAAGAACAGCATGTACTGCTTTGTATGTCTTAGTAGGTGATTGCAGGCAGTCTAATTTATTTTTCTTCATTATTTACTTAAGACAGTGAGTAATGATATTACTTTAAGCATAATCATTGATCTTATGGACACTTTGTTGTACAGAGGATAAGATGATAAAACTGACTGTCCATGCTTTGCATTCGAGTAAAACATCCATCTTTAGGTTCAAGACTCCTCTCTCCTTCTTCTCCTTCTCTTGCCTTGCTTTTTATTCTACAGAAGGAGTTCTCAAAGTGTTGTTTGTGAGTAGAGGTACTTCAATCCAGCAACTTAGTCCCCATATGAATAGGGCTGAAGACAAGCATGGCGAAATTCCTAGTCCTTGACTAATGGTAGATAAAGACACCCTCACACTATGAAGAGAACTTCGCACACAGGCGTTCACACACTCATGTCCCAGGCTTCCTGAATAGCACCTACCAGCGCTGCCCAGTAAGAAATACCTCAAATAGTCATCACACGTCCTCACGATGTTGTGAGCGGGCACTTTGTTGGAGCTTCACTGTTTGTTTGGTCAGAAAATCCGCCTAGTCAGGGATGTTCTCATTCAGGAAGTGCATGGTCAGTGGAATCATTGAAAAGTTTCCTGACGTGAACTAATGCAACTAGGACAGTCAAATAAGGACAGCACCATCTTTGAGTGTATCTCCTGATGTCTTCAATTGTTTGAAATGAATGAGGTGTTTGAGTCCCCTCAGCTGTCTGATGTGGTCTGGTTGTCATGTGGTTACACTGAGTGGCTTTTCCAAAAGACGCATGTCAACCATGGTGTGTTTCAAAGCAACCACTTGAAGCAGCAGCTGTCAGTCTTGCCAGATGGATCAAACTGAAGATCAGGGTTGTGATACGTTTTTAAAGGCTGCTACTTGTCACAAATATTAGTACTGGTATAAATATCAGTGGACTGAATCAGCTGTCAGACAGTCTGGTCAGGGAGCAGTCTGAAAGAGCTTTTGAAAAAGCACTTACACAATAATAAAGATGCTAAAGACCTATATTTAAACTTATACAAGAAGTTATTATATCAGTTCCTTAAAGCAGGGTCAGGCAGGAGTTTGTGGTGTTTGCACCCTCTCACACAAGCTTTCTCATGTACTAGTCACAATCATATGGAGCTTAGTGCTGTGTGACTAAGATAAGCATCAAACACGTACAGATGATTGCATTGTTACTGTCTGCTGTGGGTAATGAATGAGTCAGCACTGTTTTCTGGTCCCCCACCTATGATCTCATTCTGCAGTGCCCCAGCCCCTTCCACCAAAAAGGAGGAAGTAAACTGAAAGTGCACTAATGTTTGAGAGGTACAATACTCACCAAGATCACTGTTGGGATGGAATTTACTGTTTGCAACAGATAACATTCTCTGGAGTAGGGCTTGATGTGGAACCTGAATATGGTTTTGGTACTGATTGAACTGTGTCAGTGTTATACAACACAATGAGCATTACAGCCATTTGTCAAATATCGAAAGCTAGCAGCTAGCATTAAGTGCGTGCTCAGATTTGTAATTTGGTTTACTTACTTGTCAATCACACAGTTTTTATATTTTATATCATCATATTTCCAATTTTAGACTGTATTTTTAGACAAAGTTCTTGTATAGCTGCTTTTGCTTAGACAACATTTAACATTTAAGACCCTTTGCTCTTTTTGTTAGGTGAATAAGATTTTATATGACAAAAATCTTACATTCAGCAAGGTATCAAAATCAATCAAGTCATTTTTGGTACCAAAACTCAGGTATCATGTCAGCTTTAGCAATGCCCTATTTGGGAGTAGGGTTTAGTTGGACTAAATTGAAATTTACAAGTTTACAATGTAAGCCCTGGGGGAACAGGGACCTCAGTCCATTCTTATGTATTGATAACTGAAAGGGTTAAACTTCTAGAATGCTTCTGCCTGTGAAGTATGAATATCTTTCATGAGAGACTGTTTGTTTGAAAATGTGCGCTGATATCCTCATATTTAAACGATTATCTCCACCTTCCAGTGTAGCAGTTCGGAACAAGTATAAACATATTTACTTTTCAGACAACATGTTGTTCGCACTAGTTCTGTTCGAGCGGAACTCTACCCTTTTTTAAGGGTTAGGTTCTAATCTGAAAGTTGAGAAAGGTATGTGGAATATACACATCTCCAGGCTTTTATGTATTTGTAGAATTATATTAGTGCCTGGAAAGAGCCTAGCATTTGAAAATGGCAAATGTCTAAAAACTGTTGAGACATCCTGTCCAAAGGGCCAGTTAGCCAGAAAACAATGACCATGTTCCTGTGCAGGAGTTAAGGTACCATTAATCACACTGATTTTCAGGGAATAAAATCTTACATTGTGGCCTGAGAGGTACATACAGAGATTCATACAAGAGTTTGAAAGCAAGGATATCTAATCTTGAAGAAGTCATGTCATTGATTGCTAGCTTTGACTTTATTCGTTGACCTCTGTGACACAGAAGCAGCTCCGTGGACGTAACGCTCGTCTGTTGACGTCTTGACTGTTTCATGAAGTGTGATAAATTCTTTGTGGGAGAGAGTTGTGCAGGAGGTGTGTGACTCGTACTGACGGAATGTGGAAGAGAAGCAGTTCACCCTCTTTGGTCACCAGAATGTTTATTCAAGATAGTTTGCCTTAATCCCTTCAAACAATGATGTCAGGCCCATTTCACCTTTATTCATCTAGTGTAATCCAATATGTTATCCTGCAGACTTTCCTTTTAAGGCAGTCTATATGCCTTTTTACTGGTCACATGTCAGAATTCCTAATGAACCAGTTACTGATGAAACACATTCACCATTTCCCTCTTCATATCTAGACTCAGTCCATCACTCGTAATGTTGTTGGCTACCTTCCTAATGCCTTTACCAGAAAGCTTAATTATATATTTCCTGCATCAACCCAGATGCAAAAGCAGCATTTCATAACCACAATGCAGAGCAGATGGGCTCAAATAAGTAATCCATCTCCCTACTGCAGTTGCAACTGTTGGATGTATTTCCCACCAAGGCCAGATGGAATCCAATTTTGCACATTAATGCTGAATGGCTTACAATCTTCTTAATACCAAAACCATTTCATTACAATCAAAATCATGCAAGATTCTATGATTTAAGACACTGTTTAGACCCTTTTAAGACTATAATACAGTAGTTAATACAAAAGCCACTGAAGGGAAGCAAATACAGAAGAGGTATAGCTTGTGTGCAGATGTGTGGTGGTGGGAGGTTTCTAGCTGGTTGAACTTGTGGTTTTATGTTGGAAAGTGTCATGCAGAACTTCTGTTCAGTTATTGATCCATTCCAACTCAAGCAGTTTGCACCAGTTAGGCAGTTCTTTCTTTCATTTAGTCTGATTTGGATCCAGCTTCAACCACAGTGAGCACACCAATCCCAAGATTCATATGCAACTAACCTCTGATATATAGCTAAAGGTGGAGATGTTCTGAGCAGATCTGCATGATTGGTTTTAAGGTGATCAAGGTATTTTAATGACTGAACATCAGCTCTATGAGCCCAATACATCTCTGATCCTTTGTTTATTGTAACCCACAGTGCTGCCTGCCTGCTTCCTGTCAGAAAGAATTGCTCTGTTAAAAACTGGCCCTGTTTCCCAATGCATACCTTCTGTGAGCAGGCCAACCAGGGAGCAGCACAACCAGATAAATAGCATATGTAACAAAATAAGCTAAACTCAATGGTCAATGTACTAGCTTTTTGGAGCATTCAACCACATCATAGCTATCAGTTGCATCATATCATTGACTAGGAGTCAGTGGACAGCCAGAGAAAAATCACAGAGGACAATTGCATCCAAGACCAGAGACCATCTTTGAACAGAGACAGGGGTTAGGATGCTTTGGTTTAAAATTGCCTGCTTTGCATCAGGTACAATTAGTTGCCAGTTAATAATGTTCATCTACAGTATCAACATGTAATGCAATTCGATAGATGCAAAAAATCCACACGAGATGCTTGTTAGCTAGTTTTTTCATGATATTTTGAGTAAATCTGCAACCAAAACATGATTAAGTCAGTCTAAATTATCTTTTTTTTTCACGAGAAAGTGAAAAAGCAATTTTTGGTTTTCCATAGTAAAATACAGTGTACCCTATTGGGCCTAATTTGCCTTATTAGCCATATCACATTACATTATTGGCAGTGTGACTGTTGAACATGTGTAAATGTTGATGTTGAAACCGTTTAGCCCTAATTTTTTTAACTTTAAGAGATATTTGTTCATGATGACAGCAGCCTGGCACCACAATGACACTCTTTTGTCCACAGATGTTAACACTACAGTACACTAAACAGAATATTATAGGAAACCCTTCTAGGAAATCTGTGATACAGGCTATATCTACTTAATGCAAAGGTATGTTTGTCCAACATATATAAATTGCTTGAAAAATTTTGATGTAGGCCTTCTTTATGTCAAACAGAGACCTTTGAACGACGGAATCGCATTATCTTCCTCTTGCAAATGAAAAAGTGAGCTCATAATCGTATTTATCATTTGATAATAACAGTGGCTGCTATTTAACAAAAGTTACACAGTCTCTCTTTAGGACTGACTCCATACAAGCAGGTAATGTTAAAGGGAAAATCAATTGATTGGGATTCACCTACAGTAGCTAAAACGTGTATCTTCCATCACTAACTATATCTATGGACAGAAAAAGGCTCAGCAGTGCAAATATTCCTTCCTTTTTCCTTTTCCTTCCTTTTTTAAGTGTACAGTGTAAGAGGTTAGACATGTGAAGGCCAACCGGTGCAAACAGCAATGATGTGGACTCACTGATGAAGCACAAAAAGAGCAGTGTGAAATGCCATACTGTACATTTTGTCAAGTCTGTGTTTGACTTTCATCTTACAAATTCCCCTCATGAACAACTCCCAGCTCTAAGGTCACAGGACAAAAGTAAAAAGACCTGCCCCTCACATCTATAAAGTGTCATTTAATTGTATCCTATATCGGGGAAACCATTATTAAAAGTTCTTGCCAGGGTATTTTCCCTCACACCAAGTGTTAACACAATACATTTGAACCACGTGCATTCATCACATCTTTTAAACTTTTTTATGGGCTGTGGAAATGTTCTCATTTTTTTAAAATTCATTATATTTGTTGATCTGCTCTGAATCACATTGATAATACCCTGATTAAAACGAATGGTGACAAAGCATTACATTGTTTGTGTGTGTGTGTTTCAGCTCGGACTGAGGAGGTGATGGGGGAGTTTGGGCGTCTGTATGAGCAGCAGTATGCAGTGGCTCTCTTTAACAAAGTTCGCTTTGACATAGAAGGAGGAGGTGGCCCTCAACCCCAGCTACTACACCGCAAGGTAAAACTTCCTCTTCGACCACTCTGCAAGACTCTGAGCACAAATCACACACTGTGCATTAACTCATAGTAGAACCTCTAAACAACCTGCCAAAATGTTTCCCAACTTTTTTTTAAATACACATATTTTGGCCTTTAGACCTTTAGAATCTGATCATTTTAACTTAGAATTTGTTGTAAATAGCTTTGTCTGCTTTTTACAGTCTATTGACACACAGCTAATACACACACACACACACACACACACACACACACACACACACACACACACACACACAAGTTGGGGCTGGAGTCTGGTTTAAGAGTCTGGTTTAAGAGTGTAGTGAGGTCTCTCTTGAGGAAAGCAATGCTAACTGGGTATCTGGGGATTAAGACACAGCCGCTAATAGATTCATTTGAGATGTGTATTTTTATAAAACATAAACACAGGCTTGCCTTTTCCCTGCTTCTCTGCTTCTTCTTTCTTAGCAATAAAATAGCTCTTAATTCTTCCGACCTGCCTGTGCAGTGTACTGTCATGAAAATGTGTCTTTTTGCCTGTGTCTTTTGAGTTGAAATGTGTCGTCTCCCACAGATTCCTCTGGCGAACAAGTCCATCTTCTCTGGCTCACTTTTTCAGTACCTGGAGGAGAATAAGAAATGGAGGAACCGCTTCCTCTTTGTCCCAGACTCCTACAACATCAACTACTACGACAACAAAGCGGTGAGGGGAGAAAAACTATCTGTACAGTCTGTTTTAGATGATGCTGGTTTGATTCACTGTCTAACATGTTAGCTTTGCTCTCTGTCTTAACTACCAGTCCCATGACAGACGCCTCCATCCCAAAGGAACCATCAACTGTGCCGGCTACAAAGTGCTGACATCTATGGAGCAATACCTGGATCTGATCAGCAACAGCCTGCCTGGTGAGGAGGAGGAGGAGGAGGATGGGGAAGGAGGTGTTAGAGAGGAGCAGAGGCTGAACTGAAAGGCAACTAA
>VMKM01003639.1:0-32028 GCA_008360985.2 Macquaria ambigua | reverse complement strand
CTCTCCTCCTCTCCTCTCTCCTCCTCTCCTCTCCTCACCTGTTCCCTCTTTCATTCATCGTTTACAGCCTCTCTTACAAACCTGTCTCTGCACTCTCTGTTCTACTGCTGTCTCATCCCACTTAACCTTTTCTCACCACTCCTCCTCTCCTCCTCCTCCTCCTCCTCCTCCTCCTTCTTCCTCCAGCTCTTTCACTCGGCTCTGCCGGCCTTTCACCTCCTCCTTTCTTATTCGTCTTTCTCTCTCCATCACTCTCCTCTCACCCGTCTCTCTTTCGCAGTTATCCCTCAGTCACACTCGGTGTTAAATCCACTACTCTCCCACCAACTCTTTTATTCACATTTCTCTGAACTGACTCACTTTTTCAAATCACTCCTCACACACTTCCCTTTAGCAACATGCAGCTCAGCACAACAGCTCATCTCACGTCCAAAATGCACTAAACCAAAACAGATGTTTGTTTGTCTGCCAGCAGTAAAACTCATTACACAAAGTAACAGGCAGCATTTATCACTATTTGATGTATTATTTATTTATTCATTTATTCAGCATAAACCAAGAGTCCACTGCAACATAAAGAAGGTCACTTCTTTCCTGCATGGATTGTTCTGCTAAAGACCCAAACGCTCTGAAAGGGCAACGAGTCCTCCAACCCAAATATGGGTCGTTTGTTCCTAACCTCTAACACGACCCACAGGAGCATTTCCTAAATTAGCGCCCCTACCGGTGCCAGGAGATATGACTCCAAAAACGACACATTCCGCGTACCGGACTTTGGTCGTCATGGTAATGATAATAAACACGTGGTTAACGTTGTGAAGTTGTTGCAGTTTAGGTTAGGTTTAGGAAAAGTTGACTTTTGGTTTCACATGGGACAGCGGCCTCCTGGGTGAGAGTCCTGTGTTGTTTGACGCCTCCATTTGCTCCGACCTCCTCCCTACCCACACTCTGGCGCTCTTTATACCACCTCACCTGACTTCCTATATAGGTAGGCGTCATCTGCGCAGCAGCTTATTACAACCCATATTTACGTTTGTATGTACGGCGACCTCTAGTGGCCGTATTTTTGGGGAGGACAGTCTCTGTAAGCGCGTCAGCTGGTGCTCCTATGGCGCACTGCAGGCATCAGATCTGAAATGCCAACAGCACAGAAGCAGCAGTATTTTAGGAAAAGGTTGCTATTTATGTGTAGGCAGGCACAGGTTTGTATGCTTTACAGAAACCCCCATTCATTGTCTATACATTTCTGTTAACCTATAACGTTACATAAGGCAGGAGGCTGCTGGCTGCTGCTGTTGTTAGGTTCATGCAGTAAGTTAAGTTTTATGAGCAGTAGATGCTGGGTCCTCATGTGACGCTCCAAAATCAAAACAGGGTCAGAGTCAGGCCGTCGAGGCAGTTTGACGCGTCTGGGCTTTATTTTTAAGCTTTATTTGTTTTGCATCCTATATTAATTTCTTAAATGAGTCCTGTGTCTGTGTAGATCCTCAGGTCTGCACACTTTTTAGGCTGTGTTGGATGGTAGGAGGTCCCACAAACAGTGCAGCCCGCTGACCCCCGACCACCTTAATCCACCGCTGCTAACAGGAGAGTCAGCATGAGGTTGTAATGGCTTTAGTCCTACGTTTGGACTTTGTGTCCTAAATGTTTTAACATCATCCTTCAATCACTGAAACTGCCAGGCAGAGAGGAGGAGGAGCAGGAGGAGGAGGAGGAGACAGGCAGTGTTTCATTTTCAGTGGGCAGTTTTGTTCTAAACAGACGGAGAAAAACTCACTGCTTGCTGCTTTAAGTTCAGGAGGACGCCCTTTGACTGAAATCTGAGACACCAAACAGCTCAGACACATTCACACTGTCCCGTTACAGGACAACATGGTTTCCTTAAAGACGTGACTGCACTTTGAAATCAAATGACCTGTTGTTCAGCTATTTATTACAAGGAACAAAGAAAACAAAGTGCTTTTAGTTTCAAACAAACGTTCCCTAAAACTGCTCAAGGCACAAGTGGACCTTCGTCCTGCAGGACTTTACTTTTATTAATAATTCAGCTTTCTGAAATTCAGATTATTTTGTCCTTCAGGCTGGAAATGGAGCATTAAAAACCAGAAATCACTGCAACTGATATCGAATATCAGCCACAGCCTTATCGACCTCCTGCATGTATATTATGACCACTGGTAAAGCAGTAACAATCAGTTGATTAATCATTTAGTCGATCGACAAAGATTTGATGGTTCCAGGTTCTCAAATGTGAGAAGTTTCTGTGTTTCCGTGTGTTCCGTCATAGAACACGTGTTCTGTTGGGATCTGGGGCTGCTCCTGTGGAGTTGGAGGAGCCGCTGGTTCCCAGTTCAACTTTTAATCTCCTGAAACCATCATATTAATCTTCTTTGTTTCTGACTAATGTAAATACTCCATTACCCATGAGCCTCAGCTGCTGTTGCTATGGAGAAGAAGAATTCATCACAAATTGATCCCGAATCTGAATGCAAATCAATTCAAGCTGCAGATTGTAAAAAGTCACCTTTAGCTTCAGCTCAGCGTTAGCGGCGCACTGGAGCTCTGTAATTGGCTGTTTGTAAGTGAAATGCACGCTGGGAGTCGTAGTTGACGTCTCTCCTGCAGGCTTCCTGTGACGCCTGCTGTGACTCCTCCCTTCACTCTAACTGCTCCTCCAGTTTGTCCACATTCACTCCGTCATGTGAAAACGTTCCCAGATGTTCAGCCGGATCAGAGGGCTGTTTAACACCACGTCTGCCTCCACTTCACATGTAGTCTTTATATTTCATCCCAGAAGATTAAAAGAGGGTAACAACATGAGAGCGGAGCCGTTAGAGGCAGTGAACATCCTAAATGCCTGTGATAAATCACTCACAGCCCTGACAGCACATTCACTAGACTGGACTAATCATTACTCAGCTGGGGGCCACAGAGGGCCCAACAGGAACAAGAAGTGTCTCGCGGGGATGGCTGTTAGATGTCACTGAGAGCCCATGGAGACAACCTCTACACCCCGTGTGGCCTTCAGGGACAGACCCTCTGCAGCTATTTCAGGTCAGGGACAGCATCGTCAGCCCACTTATTACCCATCAGGGACGGCACTCAGAGCCCAGTTCAGAGCTCCAGGCGGGCGGGATCCTGACGGGCGTTCACCACGTCGCCCCCCAGTGGCTTAAAGGAGGGAGTCACCGTTTTTTTTTCTCAGTTCTGTCTTAAAACTACACTCATGTGTTTTCATGTACAGTGAAATCGTCCTTCAGAATATCTGCGTACAGTCTGATATGAGGCGACAGCTGTTGGACAAATCAAGTTACTGTCTTTTTAGTGGGACATTTGCAGTGGAGCCACAGTAACACATTTGGTAATTAACTTTATTAATATTAGTAATAATTTCCTTTTTTATATGCCACTTTTCAAAACACGTTCACTAAGTGCTTTAAATACAGACAATAATAGAAAATACATTAAGCAGTTGAATAAAATTAGCTGTTTACCTCATTAATAACTCTAATAACTGTATTTTCATTGAAAACATCTGAAAATCATAATGATACACAATGGAATAATATTAAAGTTATTTTAACAACAGTTTAGAATCAGAAACTTTATATTTGATAATAATAATAATCAGTTTATTAAAAGGTGTTATTGATACAACTTTCACCATTGATTGACATTTCAGCCGATTGGTTGAATGTGTTTTAAAATAATTGTCACATTTTTCTGATCAGTCAGCCCTCTGAAACTGATCAATATGAAAACAATGTGAATACTATGAAAACTCCTTAAAAACAGTTTTTTTCAACAAAGACGTCACAGTTAGTTCCCAAACATGTATAATAATAAAATACAGTTAATAAGTTTCTGTGAGTATTAATGGATCATTAATGTTTCATTTAGTGCCCTCAGCCTTCGCGCGTCCCTCTGTTACTAGTTTGAATCTGAACTATAATATTTCATGGTCCCTGACCTGCATGTGGACAGGGACGGGGATATTACAGGTTCCTCTATGTAAATCCATAAAGCACCCAGAGCTCGTCACGGTCGAAGCTCCGACCAGCAGCACAAAAACTCATCACGCACGGCTTCATGCGAACCCTCTGCTGCAGCTCCGAGATCCTGATGATGTCTCACTCAGGCTTCAGAAAGAGAGGCTGCTTTATCTGGAGCAACATGGCCTCTACAGGAGAGGAAGCCACAGACACCAGCCTGCACCAAGACAGAAGTGAATGCAATATAAAAACTTCAGGATCATTTTCAGCAAACTGAGCGCAGCAGGTTCATGCTACATGTCTGTATGTGTAGAGAACAGGTTCATGCTACATGCTACATGTCTGTATGTGTAGAGAACAGGTTCATGCTACATGCTACATGTCTGTATGTGTAGAGAACAGGTTCATGCTACATGCTACATGCTACATGTCTGTACGTGTAGAGAACAGGTTCATGCTACATGCTACATGCTACATGTCTGTACGTGTAGAGAACAGGTTCATGCTACATGCTACATGCTACATGTCTGTACGTGTAGAGAACAGGTTCATGCTACATGCTACATGCTCCATGTCTGTACGTGTAGAGAACAGGTTCATGCTACATGCCACATGCCTCGGCTGCAGTATAACAGGTTCATGCTACATGCTACATGCTACATGTCTGTACGTGTAGAGAACAGGTTCATGCTACATGCTACATGCTACATGTCTGTACGTGTAGAGAACAGGTTCATGCTACATGCTACATGCTACATGTCTGTATGTGTAGAGAACAGGTTCATGCTACATGCTACATGTCTGTATGTGTAGAGAACAGGAAAACCATGTTATGTTACATGTTACATAACTATCGCAGAACAGGTTCTGCCATTACGTTACATGTTAAGCGCATAAGTCTTGTATCGCAGAGAACAGGTTCACATGCTACATGCTACATGCTACATAAGTTCAGACGCGGTAGAGAACAGGTTCATGCTACATGCTACATGTCCAGGTCGCGGTAGAGAATTGTGGTTCATAAGACAAGTTACATGCTACATGCTACATGTTCAGGCCGTAGAGAACAGACCATGCTACATGTTAAGATGCGTTACATGCTAAGCATAAGTTCAGGCGGAAGTCTTCATGCTACATGCTACATGTTCACATGTGTAGAGAACAGGTCCAGCTACATGCTACATGTCTGTACGTGTAGAGAACAGGTTCATGCTACATGCTACATGTCTGTATGTGTAGAGAACAGGTTCAGCTACATGCTACATGCTACATGTCTGTACGTGTAGAGAACAGGTTCATGCTACATGCTACATGTCTGTACGTGTAGAGAACAGGTTCATGCTACATGCTACATGTCTGTATGTGTAGAGAACAGGTTCAGCTACATGCTACATGTCAGTACGTGTAGAGAACAGGTTCATGCTACATGCTACATGTCTGTACGTGTAGAGAACAGGTTCATGCTACATGCTACATGTCTGTATGTGTAGAGAACAGGTTCAGCTACATGCTACATGTCTGTACGTGTAGAGAACAGGTTCAGCTACATGCTACATGTCTGTACGTGTAGAGAACAGGTTCATGCTACATGCTACATGTCTGTACGTGTAGAGAACAGGTTCATGCTACATGCTACATGTCTGTATGTGTAGAGAAGCAGCAGTTCTAACATCCAGATCAGAAAACCTGCATCTCAGAGCAGGAAATCCCTCCTGACGGGTCAGAACTTCTGATGCAAACTTGGTTCTACTTTTAGGAGCAGGAGTCAAAGTGTTTTATCAACTTCCTTAAGTTGTGAAGTTGTGAAGTGCCTCCTGTCTGTGCTGATGTTTCAGTGCACATTCAGTGGGAGGAGAGATATTTATTGATGATAATGAGCGTATTCAAAGATCGTTTGGAGCTCTCCAGATGAGCTGAGGTCCTCACAGAAACAGAAAATGCAGCTTTGCAGCAGTGATGATTTGATTCTGTCCCAACACAAAACGCTGACTGTAATCAATCAGAATGAATAAATGTTGATCACTCTTACAGCTCTTCAGGTGATGCACACATTCATTCATTTCCTCATCTGTTTAAATGACTGACAGCTGAGCTTTATTACAGATACGCTCATTTTGCTTCCCAACACTGGGTGACCTGTATGGACACATACAGCAGGTGAAGTTGAAAGGTGAGTGGATGGAGGAGAACATGTGTTTTTAATGGCGATGTGCCCACAGACCGTTTTAATGCAGATCTTAAAATATTAGAATTGAATAAAACAATAAAATAGAACAAAGTATATAAAAGTAGCACTAAGGAAGGAAATAAAAAAGGAAACTAAATTAAAGTAAGATATATAGTTGGTGTGGTGTGACACCGTTGGCAGGAATGTGTTTTGCGTTACCCATGTGCTCATGTGCGTGCGTCTGAGTCCGTGCACGTGTGTCGTAGAAGCATTGCTCTGTAGCGCCACTGCTGGTCAGAAACTCCACACGTCCCTCTAACACAGAGCAGCGTGTCCAAACTTTGCAAAGTGAAAACTCTTCGGTTGCTTCAGGCCGACGTGAAGGAAAACAGATGAAACATTTAGCAGATTCTGGACGTTCAGTTTCAGCGTGTTGGGTCCTCATCAGGGTGGCGTCATGTTTCCTGCAGAACATGTTTGCTGTTACCAAATAGAAGGAAATCAAGATCAGTTCTAGCAGACAGCTGGTGTTGGTATTTGTCAGAAAACAGCTGTATGAGGTGGAAGAAGCTAAACACTGCCCTCCATTATGGACTCAACACTGCAGACAGGTGAGCTCTGACAGGTGTACCCGTCCTCTGTGAATCACAGCCAGTCCGTTCAGTAGAGTTGGGTCCAGTGCGACACTTCAGAAAGGTTGGTCACAGCTGTCTCACATCTGGTTCCTTTTCCACCTCTGAGCAGATATTTTAGGATCTCTTCTAACTCGTGCTGCACATGTAGGTTCCCCTGCACACTACGCTTCTGTACTACACTTTTATTTTGTTCCTTTTTAAAGTGATGTATTCTCTCCTCACATGTGCTTTCTGCTTCATATCTTGTCCTCTTCTTTCTCTCTATCCGTCCAGCTATATCTCTATTTTCTTCATGTTTACATCTAAACGATAATGTGAGCAGAAATATTCCAGATCACACTGTTAGTCGCTGAGTGCAGTTTCTCTGGAGGCCAAATGAAAAGAGTCGTCTCCGGCTGGTTGATGGAATATTTTCTCTCTTTTCTTTATATCTCTGACATCCAGCTGAGCAGACACATCATTACGCTGCTGTGACACTGTGCTGTTACATAATTGTTGTTACTGTAGTTTGTTTGCCTCCATATGAGGCCAAACGCTGTGTTCCTCCTATTCTTTCATGAGCTGACATGCTGTCCTCCTGCGAGCACATTCAGCCATGTGGACGTGAAATAATAAAAACTTGATTTATATTATTATCATGGAACTAGGAAAAGATTTCAGCCCAAAGCTGCTTTACGTTGGAATAAAACTGTGGAGAACTCCGACACCATATATACCTCTAACTACACCCGAGCTGACCAAAAACAAAATCCAGAATAATACAAACAAAAAACTAAACAAAAAAACACAAATAACCTGAAGTTGGAGGAACGAGAAAGTCGACATATTTTGCAGCCGAGACGTATGAGAGTGAACACACCTTTAGTTTTTATTATGATTCTTATTTGGAACTAAATTATTTGAATCCTTCCCTGAAACTGACAGAACACAAGTTGTTCTGATAGTAAACACCAACTTTCCCAGCATGCAGCTTGCTAACTGAGCGTCAGTGTTCCTCCTCCCACACCGATGGCGTCTGTCGCCGAGTCAGAATGAGTCCTCCCCCCCGTTCAGGGATCCCAGGGAGGTCTAATTAGCGGACTCTGTTTGCGCCTACGCCGCGGCTCCCAGCTGAGACGCTTTGACACACAAACTCTTCAAACACAGAAGATGAGAACAGATATGAAACCCTGAGACGAAGTGAGATATGAACAAACTCTGCCTTCACCAGCAGGTCGCTAATGGAAACATGCCGCTTTGAAATCAGATCAGAGGGGTTTTACTGCAGGAAACACTGCTGGCTTTAATGCAGCGCCGCACACACCAGAGCACAGCACCACTTCCCTCAGCTGTCTCCGCTCCGACACGCTCGTCCACTCTGTTTGTGTTTCAGGTGAGACGTCTGTCCACAGACAGGTGAGACCCTGAACAATACCTGATCGATCACAGAGAAAGTCAGAGACAACAGCAAGTTACTGTCACAGCCTGCGACTGTCAGTGAGCAGCTGACGAAGCTGTGAACAGCCACAGTCTACTACCTGGAGACACAGACCCAGTTAGAGACCAGCTGGGGAGCAGAGTGGAGCATTGAGCAGCTAAAGAGCCAGATGTTTCCCTCAAACACAGAGCTGACAGAGAGGGAGGACTGGACTGAGACTGATCAGGTGACATGAAGGATCATGTTGCTCTGTGACTGCTGCATGAGAAACGTTATAAACGGAGCTCCTGTGGACGTCCCTGAACTGGCCGCAGGAGGTGGTTGTTTGCATAGTGCTGTTTAACCTGATCTAAAATAAAAACCTTAATAGATGGAGAATTCATTCTTCTTGCAGCTGAAAGCTCAGTCTGAAGTCTTTCGCATCATCACGTTTTAAGCTTGTGTCGCAAGTTGATGATGTCATTATGTTACTTAACGTGTGGTGACAACGCGCGGTAGCCAAGCCCCCAGGAAGAGCGCCAGGCTTTGAAGCCAATTTGACATAGTGGCCAAACCGTGTAATTACAACTTCCAGGTCCGTCACGTGATGCAAACTGGCCCCAAGAGACTTTTCCCCATAGACTCACATTGTGAAAGAGACGTCTGTAAATCAGCGGATAATTTTTTTTGAGGTACAACAACTAGCTTAAACAGCCCTTATTTAAATCATTATGTCCTAAAAGTTGTAAAATGCATAAATAACCGAATCCAGAGTTACAGAGTCGCTGTGGTTCAGGTGAGTGAGCCTGAGACGGAGCGGTTTGGAGGCGGGGCTAAAGGAAAAGCTAGTGCGCTCGCTCTGTGGGCCAAGAATGTGGAAGCTATGTGGAAGATCCGGGTAATTTTATACCCGGGAAGTCGAACTTTTTTGGCTTCATGCGCCACTGAGCAGCTTTCTTAGGAATGAACGGGGCCCCGCCTCCGACGCTGGATCCAGTTCTCTTTATACATCCATGGCGGTAGCACTGTTTTAATCATTGTATCAGTCGTTCTGATTTATTGACTTTCAGCCTTTTAACTCAGGTCGTACAGATTTTAG
This sequence comes from Macquaria ambigua, assembly GCA_008360985.2. Classification (NCBI taxonomy): domain Eukaryota; kingdom Metazoa; phylum Chordata; class Actinopteri; order Centrarchiformes; family Percichthyidae; genus Macquaria; species Macquaria ambigua. The sequence goes on along the minus strand of VMKM01003639.1, from coordinate 22,739 downwards.
TGATATGAAGCATTTGAAGATAATCCAGGAAATGACATCACAATAAGCAAAAATACCAATGTAGGCTCTGGAGAAATATTTCTGTTGCAGAGTTCAGAGTTAAAAGGTGATGATGTGTTCATGTTGAGTTCACTAATTGTTCCTGAATAAAAGGTGAAGATGAGTAGAAGTATCAGCAGGAGTCACATGCAGTGGATTTAGTGGTAGCATCTTGTTATGGACTGGATCAATAACTGAGGGGGAACCAGATCTGAGTCCTGGCTCTGTTTCAGGTGGATTTTGGACGTTGATGGCTCAACTTGTCGTCTGTGTTGTTGTCCCGTTGTGGCTCACGCGGTACGTCTTCTTGGTCTCTTATTTTACGATTTTGGTAATGACTCCGTCTAACGGGATCCGCCTGTTTTCTTTCCTGCTGTAAGTGATTAATGATGATTGGTTTTGGTTTCAGTCTGGACTTGAATGTGAGACGTGCTCTTGGATTTGACTTGACTGAGACGGTTACTGCCGATCACAGCTCCGGCCTGATCCCCCCAGAACAAAAGAACTAAGATTCTCTAAATCTGAACAAATGTTTTTCTGTTTCATGTGATGTGAAAGGTGCATTCAGGGACGCTGGGAGTCACTCGGTGTTCGCGGTGCTGAGAGGAACTCATCGTATATAATGACGCCATATTAAATTCTGTTTTTTACTTTAATTTGAATGAGCAGGATCATTTTCTCTTAACAATAATTTACACTTAGTTTTACACAACAGGAAGCAAAGCAAGACGAGTTAATTTGCACCTTTTCAACAACAAATCAAAGTGACACATAAAATGCATAAAGAAAAGAAACACAAGGCAATGTAAAAAGACAAGTTTAAATACGATTTAAAATAATACAAAAGATAAAAATAACCCTGGAAAGATTAAAACTGATAAAACAGGAGGATATAAATGACATGAATAAAAAGTCTCAAATTCAGTTGAATAAAAGGCAAAGAGAAAAGTCTTGAGTACTTGAGTAAATGTGCTTCTTCCACCACTGGGAATGTTTTTTCATCTACTTCCATATTATTTCATGTCTCCCAGTCTCTGTAGATAATCATTGCAGTGCTGTAGACCCGGTCTGTGTTTCCTGATAAATGCAGGACCTGAGTATCTCACAGGAGACTTAAGAAGATAAATGATCCACTTAACCTTCCTGTGGTCCGGCTCACAGAGACTTTACTGTCCGATAACAAAAAGACAATAAGATTAGGTCTCTTTTTCCCCTCAGATCATCCGCCGCGCTGCGTCAGGCTTCTCCTGTCAGACCAGATGGAGGGAATAAGACTCCTGATTGCAGTCTCTTGATCTTCCACTTTTTGGTCTTTTCTCTCTCCTTATCTTCCTTCCTTGCTTGCTCTCATAATCAAGTTATCGTCAAACACACGTGTTCGCTGAGCATTTGTGCAGCAGGAACTAATAACAGATGAGATAAGATTAATCCCAAATCTTCTGGCTGTGTGTGCTGTTTCTTCTGTATCTGACGTGCCATCCGATCGTAGCGCTGTTGTCTTATCACGCTGATTAATATCAAACTGGCTTCACATGGTTTATTGTGCTGCTGTGTGATGGGAGATACGAGTGTCCACGTACTTATCAGGGCTGTAACCTGATAAACAGACTGAGGTTTCGTTTTCGCATCATCATGCAGACTGACGTCGTGTTTTCTGGGTTTAGTGACGTCAGGTAGCAGCTGCTAGCTTCACTGCTCTGTACAGCTGACAACAAAAAGCGTCTGTAATGAGGATTTTTATAATAACACAGTTTGAAGTAATGATGTGTCGGGAGAAACGGTCACAGTCTGGTTCGGTTTAGGCACCGAAACTACTTGGTTAAGTTCATCACGTGACTTTCTAACATAACTTAACGTTACGATCTGACGCAAGTTAAAATAAGTCAGCGTTGACTTTTGGTTTCACACGGGACACGAACAGCTGGGAGGAAGTCCAGTGTTTGTCTCATCCATCCACCCAACCTGCTCCTTTATCCAACCTCACCTGACTTCCTCCTTTGCTCCCGTCATAATTGCTACGGCCACTAGAGGTCGCCGCCTAACAATAAACGTAAATATATTGGTCGTAATAAGCTGCAGCACAGACGAACTACACGGCTGTGTTTTTTGGGGGGGTTCTGGATTCATCAGCTGAATGTGCAGCTCCTCTCGGCACTGCAGAGTTTCAGCTCCTTGTTTTTCTGTTCCGGTTGCCTCTCAGCCTCTCAGAGCGTCGTTTTCACAGAAGAAGCTGTAGAAAGCCGCTGAACACGACCTGCTACCTTCAAAGTGAACTGACTACACTGAATCAGCAGCTCCGAGCAGCTGGTGATTGACAGCACGTCTCACGTTAGAAGAGGTTCTGGGCTCATGAGCCTGTTCTGCTGACCTGTTTATTTGTAAAAGGTCACGTGCCAAAAAGGTGGAGATCCACTGGTTTGAATCTTTAAAAGGATTGAATTTAATAATTTCTCCATGTGAAATCTGTATCTGTCAAATAACCAGCAGCTTTACAATCAATGTAGTGCAGCAGAAGTAGGAAGTAGTATAAAATGTCTCCTGCTGTTACGTCTCTGCAGGGAGCGACGTGTCAGTGTTTCCTTTTAATTTCACACATTTACCGAAATATGTACCCCCCCCCCCCCCCACACACACACACACACACACACACACACACACACCTGCTGTGAGTCAGCCCGTGACTTCTCACTGTAAATGCATACATCGCACTGTGACAGCAGGGCCATAATAACACATAAAGACAGTGAGGCTGAACTCTGGGAAGCACATTACAGCACGGCCTCTTTATGCATTCATCCCGGGCCGACATCAGCACTCTACTGGGTTCAGAGGGCCATGGCTTCGGATGCAAGTGCAATATACACAGCGCATAAAACATTGATGCCGTGGCCAGCTGTGTGCTGCTGTTCCCTGCTGGAGGGGAGGGCCGAGAACACACAGGCTAATAAAAACCAGTCAAGTGAACAAGTGTCAGAGTTTGGTTCTCTGTTCGGCCTTTTCTGAGACACACAGGCACTTTTATTTAACTGGACGTGACCTCATTAATTAAAACACGTCCTCAATGCAGGGGGGGCGACTGTCGGTTTGTCCTGTGTTGTTCACTTAGAAAAAAACATGCTTGAATACTGAACTCATTGATCCATTTTTAGAGAACTCCTTTTTTTCTGGAAAATACACAAACGGACAAACGTGTGATTATTAGGTATCTGTACAACAGGACCTGTGGCGCCTCCCAGAGGGCAGAGGCTGAAACACATAATAATTTGACATATCTATTTTTTACCATGTGTTGATTGCAGCCGATGATTTTGGAGGATCTATTGAGATGAAGTGAGGATGGGGGCTGTATAAAAGTGTTTGATAGTCAGGCAGCGTTAGTGTCATCTCTACACCACAATATACAGAAACACGAGCTACATTACATTTAAAGAACAGCAGCTTCACTGGTCAGGTTTCCCCATGTGCTAATTGCCCTTTATCCCCCCCCCCCCCCCCAGCTGTACATCCAGACGACCACACTGACCATCTCCATGAACCTGAGTGCGTCCGTGGCCCTCGGGATGCTCTACATGCCCAAAGTCTACGTCATCATCTTCCACCCAGAGCTCAATGTGCAGAAGAGGAAACGGTCCTTCAAAGCCGTCGTCACGGCCGCCACCATGTCGTCCCGACTCTCCCACAAGGCCAGCGACAGACCCAACGGCGAGGCCAAGACAGAGCTGTGCGAGAACGTCGACCCCAACAGTAAGTCCCGACCAGAGCTTCATCCGCTCGGTCTCCTGTCAGTCAAAACAGGGGAAACAGGAATTTAACTCTGTATATTAACTCTTCAGTGTCCCTACAGTAACATACAGACGGTGTCAAATAAACTAAAACTGCACCTGAAATCAGATGAAACTACTAAAACGTTATTATTTCACTCATCCAACCATCCGTTTATTGCACCTCCTGGAGTGACTGGGTTAGATGAAGACTGTTTCCTTTAAAATAAGACTAAGTTCAATTAGTTCTATGCATATTATGTGATTTACCAAAAACCAAAACTCTAATGTTGCTGTCATGGCATCAGTTTGTGTTTTACAAGGTGACCCCCTGAATCCAGCCGAGGAAAGCCACCATGTTGTTTCTTTAAAGCAACAGTCCACCATGTAGTGAACTCCTCTTCTTCTCCTCTTCCTCTCTGAGACGTTCAGATTGATGCCGCTCTCATGTCTGTAGCTAAATATGAAGCTACAGCAGCAGCTGGTTAGCTTAGTATAAAGACTGGAAACAGGGGGAAACTGCTAGCCTGGCTCTGTCCAAAGGTAAAAGAATCTACCAGCTCCTCTAAAGCTCTCTGATGAACACATTTTATCTTTTTATTTAATCTGTACAAAAACTGAAGAGTAAAAACAACAATTCACTGTTTTACAGGGGCTCATGTGCCAAACTATTATTTCTTAGCCAGGACGTGATGCCAGGAAACCAGCCTAGACTCCAGAGAGTTAATGATACCAGCCGAGAAATGGTCCATTTAGGTTAATGAGAGAGCAGTTTCCCCCTGTTTCCAGCCTAAGCTAAGCTAAGCTAACCAGCTGCTGCTGTAGCTTCATAGAAAGAGAAGAAGAGGATTAACTAAACCATTCCTTTAAAAAAATGAATCTTCATGTTTATTTTAAACATGCATGACCACAACTACTTAAACATATTTAAATAAATATTATATTAGTCCATCCATCCATTTTCTATACCGCTTATCCTCAGAGGGTCGCGGGGGGGCTGGAGCCAATCCCAGCTGACATTGGGCGAGAGGCGGGGCACACCTGGACTGGTCGCAGTCAATCACAGGGCTGACACATAGAGACAGACAAACATTCACAGTCACACCTACGGGCAATTTAGCTCAGCTCTAACAACCCTGTCTTCTAGAAATTAAGTCTATATAAAAATCATTTGCAAATAAGTTTTTTATCAACATCATTGTTTTAATGTAACTGCCAAGCAGCAAAATGAACGTTCACCGACAGCATATTTCATTTGTTTCCTACAACATCTGCTGGCTTGGTAAAGTGCTACATGGCTCATGTTTTACTGCTGGAGTTATTGATTGAGTCTCTGAGTGACGGCAGACAAAGTTTTCATAAATCTTCTCACAAAGGTAATTATTAAGTTATTAAAACCAACATTTTCACAAACCTTTCTTCCTTTGAGGAGGATCATTAGTGTGTGTGTGCAAACATCTTTCTGACGTCAGATTTGTGTGCGATGATTCCTGTAACTCTGAAACCAACAACGTGACGTGACGTCACACCCTCTTCTCTCTCTGATTGGTCCGAGCTCTCTTTTCATTCTTAAAAACGATTTCCGTCACTTTTCATATAAACAACAGAGTTTAGTGCCGTGAATGTCTTCCGGAAGAGACTGACGGATGATGTGGGAACTGACTTCATTGTACTAACTAGTTCTTTACCACATAGCGTCTCTCTGTCTCCCCTCATGTCCTGTCTGCCTCTGTACTGTCACCTGTCTGATGAAGGCAACATTTCCAGAAAAATAAACATCTAGTTTTTGATTCTATGAATCGATTCAGACTCGCAGAAGATTTGTTGTTCCCTCGTGATTTCTTTCTCCACCCTGTAGTGTTTACTTTATTAACATTTAACCAAACGGCATCAGTCATCTTCACTAATGTTAACCACATGCAGGACTCAGGACGTGAACCCCAGACTGCCACGGTCTGTCAGGTCCACGGTCTGTCAGGTCCACGGTCCTGTGACTTGTATATGCATAAACGTAGCACTTCTTACACTAGAGGAACACTTTGCCTGTGAATATAATCCCAACTAAATGTAACTGGGAAAACAAATTATTAGTATATAAACTTCATTTCTTGGAGACTTGGTGGATTCAGATTATTATGGGAGACCGTCATGAGTTAAAGAGGTGCAGGATAAAGACACCTGCTCAGCTGTCATTAATCAGGGGCTGTACAGAGACTCTATATACGCTGTATGTCTCATTTCTTATTCAGCTATTCAAATGTTTCATTTTTTCATTTTTGCTTTTATATGATTTAAAAACAGCATCACATGAAGTTTTACTGTGAGATAGAAATCTAGTTTTGTCCAAATCCCGTCATTTTTGTCTCTATAATCACCGTATTCAGCTCTGTGTTGCTCACCCCGTTCTGGTGCCGAGCATTTTTCTTATTTCCTCCATGCTGCATTTCCATAACAAAGACCTGCATTTCTACAAAAGCATAACGAGCGTGCAAAAGCACAATTTCCTTTGAAATGAAAAAGAAGAAATCACAAAACATGCACTCTTGCTCCACAGGAAATCTGAACTGAAATAAAAGGAGAAAAGAATCTTTAACCTGAATGTTCCCAGAAATAAAAAGTGCACAAATTGAAATTACATGGCAATGTGATCAAATTACCACCTCGCAGTGGGATTCCCTTCGGGGCTCTCAGAGACATCTCACCAAATAATGTTTTTCTCCCCCTGACAGGCTAATTTCATAATTTATCAGAGGTAAGAGCAAATTAATCTTCTACTCCTGCTTTGCTGTCCTGAGCTTGATCCATTTTCTTCCGGAGGTTTGAGGAGATGGGGAGAGAGCCGGCCAGAGAGAGAGAGAGATAAGGGGAATGTATTTTAGAGAGAGAGGAGCGAATGTTAAGTGTACTTCCACAGCTCTTTATCGCCATCTTTCAATTGACTCATAACTTTTACATGAGGAGAGCATAATACGGCTATTTGAGTGGCAGATTTACAGTCTTTCCCTGGTGCTGCGTGCATGCTATTTTGGGTGGCACTATAACAATATGTGACCCCCAACACCTCAGCTTTTACTGCACTGCTCCTGCACTCATCAGGGCAAAACTGTGCATGTGGCATGCTGGAAAATCCCTCCTTCATCTCCTCCTGCATAGGCGGCGCTGTGGTGGGGCTACATGTAGGCTACATGGGGCTGTGGCACCACCAAGACACGACCAGACGTTCATCAAACAAAATGCTGTCTGATTAGTTTTATTCAGCTGTTGTTATCCTGTTGATGCTGTCCAATAGTGGCCAAACGCCATAACAACCTGCTACACGCTGGAAACACCTGGACGACGTCACGTCAAACTGTTATTCAGTTAGCTTTGGTACGCTAGCAGTGTGATGAAATGCAGAGCAATGCTAGCTGTCTGTTAGCAATGTTAGTCAACTGTTAGCGATGTTAGCAGGCTGTAAGTAACGTTAACCAGATGTTAGCAATGTTAGCTGACTGTTAGTGATGTAAGCTAGCTGTTAGCAATGTTAGCCAGATGTTAGCAATGTTAGCCCACTGTTAGCGATGCTGGCCGGCTGTTAGTAATGTTAGCCAGATGTTAGCAATGTTAGCTGTTGCTAGTCCAAGCTGTTAAGTTCAGGTCAGTACAAAGCTAGCCTATAGAGGCAATGTTAGCAGCCTGTTATTTATGGAAGTTATCAACATATTTCAATTTGTGCATAAAAAATACAAATAAAAGCAGAAGCAGACTTGATAAATAAATGCTGGCGTCCATGAAGCCTGTGAGTCAGAGTGAAGGGCTGAAACATCAGATGTGTGGAGCGATGAGGAGGCTGTAGCCTTCCTCACATGAACACATGAAACTAACAGAAAGCTCGTATCTCCATCATGTTCTCCACATGACTGGAGCTCTTTGAATGACGTCATATGGGTGTGTCCTCTTCTTCTTCTGTGGTGGTTTAACAGCAGCGACTGGAGAATCAGCTCCACCTGCTGTTTACCTCCATCAACCAGTGAACTCATGTTCACACAACAGCAGGTCAGGGTTTCTGTAAATTTGGTTAAAATCTGAGCTAAATTTGGACTGAAACTGGAGCGCTCAATGTTTTCGTGATCTTGTTTATGTGTGGTACTTGTGAATGATCAGTAGACTTGTGATACTTGAAATTGAAATCTGCACCTAGCCTCGTTTAATGTATTTAAGTTCTGTAGCCTGTGGGATCTTTATAATCGCGGCTCATCAATCAGTCCCGTTTGTTATTGCGGTGTGAACGTTGCAGGGACTCTGGACTCCAGTGTGTTTTGCTATTCGGAGTCGGTTCATGGTAGAGAAGGCACAGCTGTACTGGAGGTGTGTTGGCAGACTGCAGCTCGGTCATGACTCCCTGCAGACCAGCGGAGCCATCTGTTGGCCCGGCCCGATCCAGAACCACGACCTGCAGCCTCCGCTCATTCAGCCGCAGGTTCACTGGTTCTTCCTCTCACTCGATTTCTTAAATGCTCTCTCTCTTTTCAGTCTCGCTCTCTCGCCTCCCCTCACCTGCTGCCCCCCCCCCATCACCACACTGTAATACCCTCAGTCACTTAAGATGGCTTCATCTCTCCTTCTCTTTTCTCTCTGCTCCTACAGCCGATTCCCCGACAACAAAGACCTCTATCTCTCGCCGTTCTCCTGCTCTTCAAAGGCCAAATCTCTCCGATTCTACTCTTATAAGGCCTCTCTGCCTTTCTCTTCCAAAAACCGATTCCTTATACAACAAAGGCTTCTATAGATCTCTTAAAACTCATATAGCCCTGGCTGCTCTCAAAAAGAATCCTTACAAGCAGTACTTCCAGATCTCCCCCTCTTTCTTAGCATTGCCCTGCAATACTTCTACTTTCATTTCTGTGGGGATTAGCCTTTCTAACACCTCCACATATGTGACGCCCTTTAAATCTTATTTTGAACAATGAAGGTGGAAATTCAACTCCAGATGTCAACGAATGAATTCAGCTAAAACTATTTTCTTTAATCTTGAGACTTTTTTTGAGACAAATAACGGAATAATCCCAAAAGTAACATGTCTGTCGTATTCAAATGTTCCACATGTGGGAGAAGATGGAGGAAGATCGAGGTGTTTCAATATGGTTTGTATGTCCATAAACCAAACCAGTATTAAATGTAGTTCAAGCAAATACAAAATAAAATAAACTACGGGGGGGGTCTTGCTCCCAGTAAGATGCCCCCGGAGTAATTACCTACAGATTTTATGATTTACATCATGAATATTTCATCAAGTGTTTGTTTTTTATTGGTTTCTTGTTACACTGAGTAAAATGTCATGTTTCTAAAAGGCAAAACGTTCATTTAAATGTCAGAACTTCTTAGAACAGCAGTGTTTCTCTGTGGTGGAAGAAGTAAAAGTACCAATACGATGATGTGAAAATACTCCACTACAAGCTAACGTTCTGCATTGTAGCATCAGCTTTTCAGAGATAATGGTACGTGTGTCTTTTATATTTTTTTTACTCATCAACAAATTTCAGACAAGAAAAATATGGATGTCCCCGGGGGCGTCTTAACCCAGATTTTATGATTATCAGAAAAATCTATTTTATATTTTACTCCAAACAAATGAATGGTTCCTCACACGGATCTCTCAACTGGATTAGCAAAATATTTTTATCGAAACACAAAAAAAGTACAAATTAGATCCAGTTACCTGAAAAATCTGTTGATGTGCAGAATAACAAAACAGAAGAAAGTCAGATGGACATTAACATGAACAGCTGTTACTGCATGAAGACAACACACAGCCTGGATTCAAAACCGCCTACTGTACCAGCAGCACGTACTGATTTGGCCAAAATGTAGCATGTAGCATGTAGCATGCAAACAGAAGCTAAATCTGCAGCCAAAAATACCCGGATGTCGTACTGATTCTAAAAAAATCTCCAGTATGCATCGGACCAGTCTGCCTCACCTACCGTGTCCCACAATGCAAAGCGCTGGCGGTGGTTTGCCGTTAACGTTACGTTAACTTTTCACTTATGTCACCTCAGCAGTCACCAAAATCTGTTTCTGAGCAAATCTGAGGAGAGAAATAAGCAACTGAACTGCTGAATCTTCACTCAGATCTGCAAATTTAAAAGTTTGTTCTGACGCTACTGATCTGACTGCTAGCCTGTTAGCTTACTACTGTAATTTCCCATAGAGGTGAGCGAGTTAGCTAACATTAGCCTGTGGTAGCTCATTAGCTGCCAGCGTCTAGCTTTTTCCAACCAATGCTGTTAAATAAACTGAGCAGGGAGGATTGAGGTCTGCCGTTAGCCGTGCTGTTGTTTAACCGGCTAAGCCTGGCCTAGCATACTGCGAAATACACCAATCTGACAGTTTCATACAGCATGCTAATCTTCCTCCATCTTCCTCCATTCATCCTAAACACCTCCAGAGAACAGACGTGTTTACTCTTCATCTCAGTGGATATAAACGGCTGTCAGAACTCTGAGGTGTTGTTACCGTCTGTCAGCGGGTTCAGCTTGTTGGCCGTTTTCTGCACCGTGACGTGTAACATGATGATGGTACAGTTGAACCCCGTCACTCTGAGCTGACTGCTTTCTGTGTGAAGAAGACACATTATGACAAAGTCCGAGAGGTTCATGAGACTTTCAGGCCTTAATATTCATATTATGCCATTTTCTCTTTTATCTTCCTGGCATGATTGATGATGGGCTTTTGGCTTGAAGCCATTTGTCACGGGGGGGTGCAGCTGCAGGGGAAAGATAGGGAGGTGGTCAACTAAAGGGAACAGATGAAGCCTGTTCTACCTGCTCATTTAACACCTGAAGGCCTTATTTTGATCCCGGCACAGCGACCAGCACAAGCCTTCACCTTGAAGGTGTCTTTGCCCGTCTGTGTGGTGTTGAGCTGCACAAGCAGGACGTTTAGCAGGAAGAGAGTTGTTGAGTATTTTGGTGGAAGAACCACGTCTGCAGAGACGTCGTCTACCTAAACACTTGCAGCAAATGCTTCAAATGGAAATGCCCAAAAATGCCCTTTCAAATTAAAGTGAAAAGATTTTAGATACAAGCTTTCTTTGCATGAAATGAGCACATTCGGCTGCCAGTGAGTGAGATTTCTTAAAATAAGATGAAAAAGGTTCATTTTAAGTAATTCTTGTTTAGTGTATTTAATACTCTATTAATAATAGAGTAGTTAATGAGTACTCAATAGTAGGGGATTAAATTACTGGAAATACGATTAGTCTGGCCTCTTAATAACAGAACTCCACACAGGCAACACCTTCATGCTGTGATTGGCTGACCCTCCGATCTGTATTCACCTGGCTCAGCAGCAGGTGGCGACGCCCACACAGTCTGTGCTGCTCGGTGCTCTGGAGCCATTAAAACAGGGCCTTCAACCCAAGAGGATTTCTCTTTAGGTTCATTCTGCAGAAGCTGAACTTTGGAGCTTCTTTGTTTTTTCTTCTGCAGATGCTTTTGAGTTACGGCCTCTCAACACCTAGAAAACATTACGTCACTACATTACATAAAAGAAAGAAGACGATTCTGTTTGTACTGAGGCTGTACCGTCCTCTCGCCTGAGAGTTCATAATTCAGGCCTTAGTTAAAGACTTTGGGATCATTTCATTTACATCTGTCATTACGTCTCATTTCACCTCGATCAGCACTTTACATTAACCTTCACCCTGAAGTAACAGCCTCGAGGCCTGAAGCTGATTTTTGCTTTGTTCGTTTTCTCCCCTGCTCAGGTCCGGCAGAAAAGAAGAAATATGTGAGCTACAATGACCTTGTGATCTAAAAGCATTCCTCCATCGAACGAGAGACTGAGAAGGAGAGAGAGAGAGAGAGAGAGCTGGAGATGTCTGGTCTCCTGTCCTGCTGGCTAAAAACAAGAAAAGGGAGAAAAACGAGGAAGGACGAGGGTTTTCTGTTGTTGTTGTTTAATTTCTTTGGTCTCGTGCTTCATTGGCCACCGCAGACTTTCAGACGCTGAAGCAAAGCCTCGTGGGACTTTCCTTTGGGCACACACACACACATTCACTCGGTCAGAGAGAAGCGAGAAAGCCAAGACGTGTTTGAGAAAATAAAAAATAAATCAAGAATCTTTTAGTTGGTGAGGTGTTGAAGACGACGATGATGGATGCGTCAGCGGATGTCTCGCAGCCTCGGGGCTGTGAACCGGCGGCAGAGCTCTCGGGGCTCCGTGTCGCGTCTCTCTGCTGTTGATGTCAAACAAAGCCGCTGTCTCGGCCCGACGTGACCTCTGCACGGAGCCCGCCTCCTCTCGTCTTTTAATGTACTTCCAAACTGCAAGTTTTCCAACCTTCCTGTCTGCCCGCGTGTTGTTCTTTATGCTTCTATGTTGGCCTCCTTTGGTCGTTGATTTCATTTCTTTTTCCTTTTAAGACAACAATGATTATGACGTTGATGATGAGTCTGTTTTGCTCTTGCTTCTTGGATGCACATTGTTTTTTATTAAAGCCATATTCTTCGCCTTGAGATTTCGAGGGCTTTGCTCCCGCTGCCACCTGGAATCTGATTTTTGCCACTAAAATGTCGTTCGGCACAAAAATCCAGACGTCCTGAAGATATTCAGTCAGCTTCTTACTGTGAGTGATGGGATCCTACATGAACACACTGTAGATTACAGCAGGCTAGAGATTTTGTAAGTACTGTGTCATTTTTCAGTTCAGGGGTTTTCAAAGCCTGAGTCTCAAAAGGGGCAAATTGCTGAATGAGCTGTCAGCAGCTCCTGTCTGCAGTGTACCATGGACAGCTGCGATACTGAAGAACAGTTAAAAACAGGAGGATTCTCAGGCAACTTCTGCAGCTAGAAGGAGCATCTTTTGTGTGATTTCTCAGCAGATTTCTGGACGTTTATTCACGATGGACATCAGAGATAATGATATCCTGTAAAAGTCTAAGTCACACTGAATCTAAACACGTGTGTTTCGTGTCTGCGAGTTCAGGTTTGACTGAGTGAGGAACTTTAGGAAATTTAATTACGTGTGTTGTCTCACCATCAGATCTTAGAAATGTCACAAACTGCTGCATCACTTTTATCATCGTTCTTCTCTAGTTCAGACGCCGGGTTTTAAGTCCTGTTGACTGTGTTTCGTCACGTTGAAAATCAGGTCCAATTAGGGACGACTGCTCCACCTGATGTGTGATTGGCCAACTGTTGACCTCGAAGTGTTGGACAGATTTTTCACTGTGAAACTTTCTTCAAGTGACAAAAGAAAAAGGAGGTTTTTTGTGCAGCGCCTAAATCAAGTTTCCTGTAACTTAAAAGTATTTGAATCTCCTCCATCAGCTGTGAGTCGCTGCTGCAGCTCCTTCCTGTTGCTTTTACAACCCCAGCATGCACCTGTGTCTTTGCCTCACCTGTCTCCCTCCTCAGGGGGGAGGCGCCTCACAGTTTGAAAACCTCTGTTACAGAAAAATACTTAAGATTTGAAGCCAAGTTTTCTGGCGCTTTAACCATCTAAGAGTAACTGAGGACGTGATAGCAGGTAGCCTCTGAACACATCGTGTGTTCTGGTGATTGTGAGATATCAAGTCACTCGTTTTCTCTGAAACTTGTCATAAATCTGAGCTGTGAACTTTTCATGGCCGACAGCAAGTGCAACATCCGAGATTTGACTTGTGTTCATAGGTGTCTTTACTTGTGAGTCCAAAAAATCTTCACTTCAGTCACCGACGTGGTAAAAATCAGATTCCTCAGCTGGGCGTGGACACAAAGCCAAAAAAAAAAAAAAAAGCCAGGCGTGTTTCTAAAGGCCTTTTTGTTTGAACTGTTTGAACTGTTTGTGGTCCCCTGATGAAAGCATCCCATCCCAACATGTGTGTTCCTTCTCCCCCCGCACATACGATATGATGATGATGACCCTAACTGTGTTGTAGCCGACTTAAAAAGAACCTACTTTGGTCCCGACTTCACTGGATCTGTGCTGAATATCTGGTGACTTCATGGACTCCTGATACAACTAAAGGTGTTGATGTTGAGGTCGTCAGTGCATGCCTGATATGTTCGATGTTGAAACCGAATCAAAAAAAAAAAAAAGTTAAAAATAATGAAATTCTCACGACACAGTTGATTCCACCTGTCTGCTCTGAATTGTACTGTTTTTGAGTTTCTTTGTGTTTCTTTGCTGTTGAACTCCACTGATTCTTTCTCACACAGCAGAATATGGCTTTGATTGGTTTCTTATTTTCCTGGAAACTATGGGAAACGGAGAGGAATATATATTTAAAAAAAAAGGAAGCATGTATGTTTTCTACTGTTTGTACTAGTTATATTCATGTTGCCCTTGCTGCTTATGTGCCAATGTTGTGGGAGAGATTTTACATTTGGCCACTCATGCAACTATTCTGTGGTGTTGTCCAAGAATGTATCAACATGAAATAAAAAAACATTTGGTTATTTTTTTATATATATTCCCTGAGGAAACGGTTTGGCGCTCGTGTCTTGACTCTTCCTCGTCTCTCGTGGACCTCCACCAGAACAAAGTGGGATCTTTAGGGTTCGTAGAATATCATAATGTGCCTGAAAAGAATTGTCTCGTCTCCATTTTCTTTTTCTTTGCTCCAGTTGAGATTTAACACGGTGCCTTTTTGTGGAGAAAATGGGCACTGAAAAAACTTGGGAATTTAAAAAAGTATATCTGAACTGCACGGCTGACTTTCAGAAAATGAACCGCTCGATCTCAATTCCCAAGAAACTTGTTTTTCATTGAATATCATCAATAAAACAAAATCTACAGATCCTGAATGCACAGCACAGATAACTCTGGTGTTTGCACACTCACCTTGCACTGTTCTAAAAATCATTAAATCCTACATTGAGATAAGTTGGCGTTTCATGAGTAGAATAAATGTGCAGAGCGGAGCCGTCTGCCGAACACAGCGGTCTCACATTATCTCCAACAGTCAGGGAAGGAAAGACAACCAGAATATTTTACTCCAGTAAAAGTAAAAAAGTACATCAGTTAAAATGTACTCTGAGTAAACATTTTAGTTTTAAAACAGGAAATGAAGGAAAATGTTATGTGGTGATGTTTAAATTAAAGATCACCTTTAGGCTGCAAGATAAAGTGCATTAAAGAGTAACTACACCCAAAAAATGCAGTAAACTAATCTCACATGACATGTTGTCAACAGTTAATCACATACGTGCTGGTTGCTGTTTAAAATCTCCACCTGCAGGATGAAACAAGCAGAAGACGATCATTTAAAACTCTTGTGTGAACAAGAGCGATTGAAAAGTCTACACTCAGTATGAAAGCAGAGCGTTGAAGGTGTGAGCAGATCATGATCCGATCTTAGTTCCAGATGTCACACTGAGCTGGATCAGTGTTTACACAGGAGAGTTCACCTGAGAGCCTGTAGTTTTAATAATCAGAGTTTTCAGTTCATTTTTTATCAGGTTCGAGTGTCTCCTGTTCTGTTATTTTGACAGAAATGAGTCTCTGAACTGACACTGAAGACCTCGGATTCTAAGCTAATTTAGCCTGGCTAGCTAATGTAGCTGCTAATGTTAGCTAACTTTCACAGACGCCATCGAACATGAACAAGAGATTCTCACTCCCCCACAGCGCCGCAACCCCTGCTACAACACAGGTACCCACACAGTATGGAGGTCACAAATGTGTCTCACATGATCTGCAAATGAAAATATGATTTACAAATGTGTAAGGATTTGTTTTGGTTACTCACAAATACCAAGCAATTTGAACACATCACAACCTGAATAAATATGGTAAATGGACGTCACTTTTCAACCTTAACAGTTCCTACAGCTCTTTACAGATCGGTCTCATTCACACACTGATGGTGACGGAGCTGCCATGCAAAGTGCTGGTCTCCATCAGGAGCAACTAACGGCTCAGTGTCTTGCCCAAGGACACTTCAACATGTGGACAAGAGGAGCCAGGGATCAAACCGCCAACCCTGGGATCAATGGATGACCTGCTCTACCTCCTGAGCCACAGCCGCCCAAATCTGAATATTTTACATACAGATTTTGAACTTCAACTTCACAGACCTGATCATTTTCACTTTCAAAAAGCTTCCTGCACAAACAAATGTCTAAAAACATTTTGTATGTACAAATGGTTAAATGTGTGCACGGATCAGGTTACGTTTGAGTGTCTCCACACAGATCCACAAATGCATGCTGCGTTTAAGTGCTGGTGGAAAACTGGGACATCTGGGCTTTCGGTGAACTCGGTGAAAGTGGGAAAGACGTTTTCCTAAACAGACAGAATAGCTCGTCAGCCCTCGATCAGAACACCTGCGTGTTCCAGTGAGTACCCGAAGTTACGCACAAATCCTACACAATAAGATTTACACATTTGTAAATCTAATTTTTCTGTTGTAGATCAGGTGAAACACATTGGTGACCATTTTAAATCTAATTTCTCTCCATGCTCAGTGACTCTGTAGATGTGTTTGTAGTGACTGTCGACGCTCCTCCAGACGTCCTGTGTGACTGACTTTGGTTTCCTCCATCTTTTACAGGAAGCCAGGAGAGTGCTGGGCTGCAGACATCCAGCCGTCCTGCCCTCAAACCTGCAGCTTCTTCTCTGCTGCAGTTACCAATTTGACGCCTCTTCTGATCCATTCTCACACAGTTTATTGTGACTTTTGTTCTTATTCTGTAATTGATGTGACTTAAGATGCAGCAAAAAAAGTAAAATTACTGATTAATAAAAACCGCACTTCCTGCTTTCCACCCTGTGTGAACTGGTCCTGGTTAGCAGGAATGAATCTCACACTTTCACCTTGTTGTTGACGCGATGCTCGTCCTCCTGACGTGATGATGGTTTGCCAACGTTTCAGCGGCGCGCTGAGCGGTGTGCTGGTTCATTCATCATACCAAGAGACTTGGAGGTATTTGTCTAAAGCTGCTGTGTGGACAGCGTGAGCCAGGGAGGAGGGTTCACCGTCAGCTGCAGAGTGAACGTCCCGTTAACTGTGAGACGAGCGGTTCATCCCTCCAGCAAACATGCGTCTTTTCAACTTTCTGGGCTCCATTTTTTTGGTCATCAAAATAAAAAACAATGCTTTGCAGTGACTTCATGGACAAACAAATGAAAGTCATCAACAACAACTGCTAACCTGCTCTGCCATAAACCTGCTGCTTGCATTAAGTGTGTTAAGGTCACTGTGTTGTTGAGAAGCTGACCGGCCTCCTGCAGCTGGTCACTCGTGTGTGTTGTTGTCACTCATCGCTCTTTGAGTTACTAGGAGATTAAAACACTCATACTTACACATTATCCTGACATGGTCATGAACTGGCACATAAAGGTTTACAGATTAGAAAAATCAGGGCATCTAACTGACGAGTTATTAATAAACCAGACAGACAGGTGGCTGGTCTGTCACAGGGTTAACAGACAGACAGACAACATTCACACTGAAGGGAACGCTGCATCAAAATAACCGTGTTTTAGTTTAAATAAATACCCCAACAGTGACTCTAACACGGGGTCAGAATTACCCATTGGTACTGGGTAAAGTTAACCCAGTACTGTGTTGGTGCTATATTGATCCAAACCCTGTGATTATTACTGCGTACATGCTGTTTCTGAGATGTCCTGCTGACAAAGTGACCGCGATGAGGTGACAAAAATGACCCTAAATGAGTCGACACCACAACAAGTGTCAGAATGGCCATTCAGAACAGCGGAGTCTGGTGCACGTAAACTTCCAGGCTTGAAAAGTGCTTTTATACATTAACCTGAGACACTGATTCTTGTTTTCTCAGGATAGGAAATAGATAGATAGATAGATACTTTATTGATTTTTGATTGGAAATGAGATTTTCTTTGCAGATCTTCTGACTAATTAATCCCAAAGTTTGCAGTTCTACCCACATTTTCTCTACACTGTATTTTTGTTCCAAGTTCAAAAACTTTTTTTCTATTATTATGCTAGCAAAAAAAAACAGACTGCATTTTCCACTGCAATGGATACTGAAGAGCTTTGTCAGCATGTTTTCCTGCTGCTAGGATATTAGAGCCCTAATACGACTTCTGGCATCTCATCCTCCCTCCCAGAAACACTAATTGGTTTGCCGGCGACTAATCTAATTGGACACTGAAGGTTAGTTATGTGAATCCACACAGAGCCGGCCCTCCCCAAACCCGCTCTTATCTATCGCTCAGAAAGAGGCTCAGAGACAGAGGAGGAGGAGGAGACGGGACGAAGATGCTGCTGTCTCATTACTTCCAGTCAGAGAGAGGGTGAGGGATGAGGGAGGGACAGTAAGCGTAACTGTACAGCGACAGGGAGAGACAGTCATGAGGAAGACGGAAACATAAAGGTTTCTTTAAGGCAGCGTTCAAGAACACAACTGACTTTATGTTCCTGTTCCTGTTCCCGTCTTCATTGATCCCCCCGGATAATATTCCTTCTCTGCATTCGTCGGCTTCTTAGTGAAGCTGAATTCGGTGGCCCCTCCTCAACCCATGGACGGATTGTGAGATGACGGGCCCCTGGGCTCAGACATGTAAAAGGACATTTGTGTCTCTTTGTAGACGACTCTCAACTAATCTTTTGTGTCTCTGTGGTCGTTTTAAGACTTTCAAACAGGAAATGTTAACAGCCTTGATTGGCTGCTGAGTTCATTAAAACACAGAGATTTTCTAACTTGAGCTTTTGACTTTATAGCTCTGGAATCAAGCTGAGCAATAACTTTCAGTCTGTTGCCAAACACAATGATTTCTCTTTATTTCATTGAAGGAAATGTAATTGCATGCAGCTGTTTACTCTGACACAGTGACTCTATGGCAGTGGAGAGCTTAGTAAATCTTTGTGTCGTCTGCTTAGCTATGATAACAAATGTTACTGTTGTTGTAGTATAATGTTGCTGTGGAGTCAGTCAGTTAGCTGTGAGCTGCTGAATGAGCTGTCAGCAGCTCCTGTCTGCAGTGCACCATGGATGTACAGACAGCTGTCAGTGGATCAATGTGATACTGAAGAAAAGCTAGAAACAGCAGGATTCTCAGGCAACGTCTGCAGCTATATGGAGCGATTATTTTCTATGATTTCTAAGCGGATTTACGGACGTTTATTCATTATGGGCATCAGAAATAATAATATCCTCTGGGAGTGTAAGTCACACTGAATCTAGAAATGTGTGTTTCATGTCTGTGCATTCAGTTCTGACTGAGTTATGACTCTGATAAAGTGTGATTTCATACTAATTGCTGCAAGTGAAAGTAGCTTAGACTAACTAACTACAATAACGTCCTGTTAACTAACACCTGCATGCACCTGTCCCTTTCACCTCACACAGTATCAACTCTAAACCTCTGAAGTGGCACTTTTGTTGCTAAGCTACAAAATCTCATTGGGAAATGGGAGATTTTTACTTTTGTACCGGTAATCCACTGGTTTCCAGCCTTTTTGGCTTGTGACCCTTTATAGCTAAGCCGACTCACAGAGCCCTCATGACAGGCCGCATGATGTTACAGCGGTGAGACCGGTGTTCCCTTCTCAGATTGAGTTATTTTAATGAGCGCTCAACAGGATGAATTCCAGTATTTCAAAATGAAGCTTCTTCTTCTCTCCTGTCTTGTTAATCATCATGTGACCTCCTCCCTGCCAGAGTCCTCACTGATATATTCACTGGATGGTTGTTAGAGTTGTTGATCAATACCAGCGGCTCACTGATTACTTTGCCAAGTGCTGACTGAAAGATTCTCTGCCAGACTGCACACAAGAAGAGAGACAGAATTAAAGCCACGTTCTGCATCACTCGCTGGACTCGCTGCTGTTATCTCGTTCCCTTCGGTCCTCCCTCTGACGCCGCATGTAGTCGCTGAATGACGGCAACTTTCTCAGACAAACCCATTCGCTGTCTGACAGCGTGCACACTCTGAACTGTCAGAGACTGATTTGATTGCAGCTCAGGGTAAGAAACAACAGAGGGGATACAGTGGGAATGGATGTGAGGAGGAGGAGGAGGACTTTCTTCCTCCTCCATCTTTCTCAGAATTCACTGAAAGTCACAAGAAACCTGATCTAGAATCATGTTTCTTCCACATCGTGTATCCATGAGACCAGCCTTGAAAGTATCAGACCAACTCACCCTGTTATTAGAAATCTGTTAGTCAGTAGCAGGGTCTATGGGGGTGCAGGTGGGGGTGCACTCACCAAGGGGCCCCACTGAGGAGCCCATAAGATCAGATTTTTTAATTATTGTTAAACATGTATTCTGTGAGGCAGAGACTATTTAAAAAGTTGTATTTAATACCTTGCAGCGGGGACATTATTATTGTTCTAAAGTGTTTGTCTGTTTGCTACCTGACCTGTGTTTTGGTGGACTTTTTAATTAGTCTTTTAAATTAAGTTTTAAAGCACTGTGTGGAAAGATCTTTCTAAAATGCCACCGTGCTGCAGTCTGCAGGAGCTAAACTACTGCAGAAATAAAACCTGCTGCACAGAAGCTTTTTTCTTAACCTTGTGTTCTTCTTCTTTTTCTGATGTTTTCAGAGTGTTTGGCAGGTTAGCGTGCGACAGAAGGATGGACACGTAGACTGGACAGCAACTTGTGTTTGGAGTTTAACTGAATAACTTATTATCTTGAGTTGAACCAGGCGTCACTGAGAAACGCACAGAGCTAGGTAAGTCAAATATATACATGCAGTATATAACATCACAGTATATAACGTCACTCGGCCACCGCTCGTTAGCGCGAGCTATAGCATCCTTTTGGTAAAGACAAAGACGGCAGTAAATGGTTAAAACTATATTCAGTTTGAAAGGTGAAGTTAAACTTTACTTTTACACCATTAAATTATCTGAAAACCTCACACAATCATTTCTATTAGTAGTTATGTATAAATAGTGAAATGTTCATGAAAAAGTGTCTGAGTCAGGAAACAGCGACGTGAACATAAATAGATTTTGTGTGTGAAACAGGTCTGATGATCTCAGGTTAAAGGATGAGACTGACGGTGAGGAGGCTGCAGAGTAAAATCTGGCTGATTGATAAATTGAGACTCACGCGCTCCTGAACTGTACTGAAGTGCTGTTGATATATAATGTTACTATAATAACTACTAGTTTACCACCGAGAAACACGATCCACACAGTAATCTGCCAAACAACACAGCTTAAAATTATAATTTCTATGCTGTGTTTATGATCAATGATACTGATAATGTTATCAGATCCCTGTGTGTCAGCTAGAAACTATATTTTAATGTGATATATTATCTATATATAAGTGAGAATGGTTGTCCAGGTGTACCCCGCCTCTCGTCCATGTCAGCTGGGATCGGTCGAGCCTCCCGCGACCCTCTGAGGATAAGCAGTTATAGATAATGGATGGATATTATCTATCATTTCTATTTTCCCTAAAACATGTAAGGCACTACATAGTGTCTGTAGTTCTGAGGCATTGTAATTATCCATTAATGAAGACCAGTGTTTAATGCATGTGCGGATGTTGTCACAGTTCATTTTGTGGGAAAACATGCAGAGACTAAATGTGGGAGGACGTCAATAAGAACTCACAGCGCTGGCGGTGATAACCCGTGTGATATTTGGACGGTACATCGCGCTATCTGTGCAACTACAAACTCCAAAACATTCTAAAAACGTGCTTCCTCTCTCCTGCCTGCTAACATGTGAGGGAAACGTGGGGGTCATTAAGGGAACTGGGATCTACATGTGATGAAACATCGAATATCGACTAAGCACGGTCCGGGCGTTACAGTCAGATTCATATAACATCAATGACGGCGGCGGAAACAACAAAGCCACGTGGTGCAGGTAGTGTAAAGGTAAGAGAGTTTGATCAACCACCAGAAGTGAAAACGCTTCACCAAGTTCACAAGAAACCAGATGAAAACCAGTCTGTGACCTCCACAACGCTCCGCCGCTCAGCTCCACAGTTTCCGGCTCGTCCTGTTCTCGTGCCGCTCACAGGCCTCTGTCTCTGTTCAGGTTCAAAGGTTTATGGAGAAAAATCAGCCTGCAGTAGTCCTGAACTGTCCAACACTTTCCAGTCACCTTCTGTTGACACTAACTAATGACTGAATGATTTTATCATGGTGGCGTGCATACAAGTATGAATGAAATATACTACTAGTTCAATCCTGCCTTTATTTCAGGCTTTTGAGACAAAGTTAGCAAGCTGAATCACATTACAATTAAACAACCATTTTTTTCGACATTTCATGTAAAATTCACTCTTAAATCCTCATGATCTGAACCGAACAGAAGAACGTGGAACTTATTGTCAGTCAGACATTAAATGTGGATCAGTGTTCATGTTTGGACCTCGATGAAACTGGTTTAAAACCCGGCGTCAGGAAATAAAGATGCTGTAATGTTGATAAAGAAACAACAAAGGAGCAATTAACAGTAACTCATGACACTCAAACATACATCATTAACACATATTAAACTACAAATTCATGATTTTGAGGTTCCTGTACCTTTAACTTTAGTTCTCAGTTTTGTACTTTTCTCTCTCGGCAGATGTCCATCGCTTCTTCTGCCGTCCTGCTCTGGATTATCTTCCCTTATTCCCACAAAAAAAGAAGCCCGGTAATGACAAATATTTCAATATTTGAATGTCTAATATGAGATAAGCCCAACCTCGTGGCAAGGCAATTAAAAAGCATGAATGGAAACGAATGGTTTATCTTAACAAGGCATCGTGGGCAGCTGAAAAGTGACGGGGCTGCAGAACTGAAAGGCAACATCATCAGCGGAGGAGGAACAAAAGTCAGGGATCTGACACGGCAACAATAAAAGCTGCGTATATATGGACTGGAAGTTACTGCAGCGGGTTATTTGGCTCCCAACCATCAGCGTCTTTACACTTGATGAGGTCCTCTGTGCTATCAGCTGAGAGATAGCAGGTGTCAATGGAAACCAATTTAAGGCGTCCAGAGCAAAGCAAGTTATTAACTCGCCTGCC